>BMAO01002255.1:0-28126 GCA_019973975.1 Trichonephila clavata | reverse complement strand
TGAACTACGTCTGAAAATGGTAAAAATATGAATCTGCAGCCCCATTGGGAAAAAAAAATCTACGACGTAATACTGTATAGCAGTTCTTCCCAACAGTTTTCTCTTCCGGACCAGTCAACGTTTGGTAATTTTAAGGCGGCCCGCTGAAGGTGGGACGTTGATTATTTATATTTTAAATTTTTTTGTGATTTTATAATCTAATTGTATTTAAACATGCCTTTAGAGTAAAATTCAGTTGCACCAAAAAATAATTATAGAATGATTTCCCATAAAATATAAAGTGATTTCCATGGAAAGTTGCACAAACACGAGAAAAATACACCCCAGTAAATATAATGGAAATAATTTAATGCTCCTTGAGTGACCTGATACCCTTTGATCCACGGAACAAGGGTTGGGGACAATTGTTTTATGGTGCTGACGCTTTTTTTAACATTTTAAATGAGTTTACTTTTATTTTCCGAAAAGATCACATCATAGCTATGCAGCAACCAATAGTCCCTGGGTTTCTTCTTAGTAGTCATTTTAGCATTTTTTATATTAGTTATTAATTTCTAGTAAAAGTAATTTCAGTTAAGAAAACACCTTTCTTTTGGACCATCAACTCGAATTTTAGGCAACTGACCGTTGAATAGTTGTTTCATGTCTATGGACCATGGGTCGGCAACCTTTTAGCTGTTGCGTGTCAAACCAATCTACTAATATGATTCAGCGAACCACACAGTAGAACATTTGAAACAATTCAAAAATTTAAAAATTTGTTGAGTAGTGCAATGTGCCACATGTGGCACGGGTTGCCGACCCCTGCTTTAGACCATGTCTCATTCTCCAACAGTATAGCTTGCTTCGCCATTTTCAGGTAGCACAGGAAAAAACCAATTTTTTGTTGAATAAGTTTAAGTAAAATTGAGTATTTTGACATTTCCGAACAAACAGCAATGTACAACTAACAAGATTCTGAGCCTGAGACACGCGTTAAAAGTTTTATATCTTGCCAATTGACAATATTCGAAATGAATCTGAGATGTATTTCATACTTTGCCGGTTTCTCATTAGGCATTCTATTGAATGCCTAGGCAATGTGTGAAATAGGAATCATTTCATACATTGCCAGCTAGATTTAGGCATTGTATAGAATGCCGGATTTCATACTTTGCCGGTAACATATGTATATCTTTTGCTTAAATTTTCAGTCGTTAATAAAGCACTTTCTATTCATCCATTCAAGTTCAAATTACATTTTTTAAAACTTGCAGTGAACAATACTTGATGTTATTACAGTTTTTTCAAATATTAATTCAATTAAAAAATGAACAAAAAGCAACAGAAAAAGTAATAACCCAACAGCTTTTTTTGAAAGAAAAATCGTTCGTTGTGTTCCTGTAGCGTAATAGTGGTTTGGACTTCTAATCCATGGATCGTGTGTTCGAATCCAACCGGAGATGGCCTAATTTCTGAAAATGTGATTTCTTTTCCACTATACTATTTTACTATAACAATTAAATTTAATTAATGGATTAAAATAGTAACAAACAAGAGTCCAACACCATACATAGAAACGAAAGTGGAAAATTACATGAAAAATCGCTTTCTATTTTGCCACTTAATATTCTAATTCTGTCACATGTATATACATATTTGTATCAATTGTAACAATATTTTTTTATCCTACGCCCGTCTTCGGCATCTCTGCCATTAGTCGATGAGCAGCTCAATAAAGTGATGACGAATCATAAAAAGAATTAAAATTTGTCTCCGTAGAGTTGTCTACAAAACACTTTAAGACAGTATGGCAGTGTCTGAGGTGGTCACCATCCATTTTACCCTGGTTGCACAGAGGGTACCAAGCAGAATACTTTAGTCCAATGCGATGTAAATGCCTTTGCAAGTAGTCATGTCCGGTAAGTAGACGAAAGCACGCAACTCCAACAGATCGAGGAAGGGAACTGGGAACTCTACCACTTTTGTTAAGCAAGATATTCCACCTTCTACCTGCAGCTACTTCACCATACAGGGAGACTCTATTAATTTGCAGTTTACTGTAAATGATTATTTTGATGTTAAGCAGAGACAAGGGAGAGTCAGGTTGGGACATGAGAGATCCCTCTTTAGCAAGCCTATCTGCTTTCTCATTTCCAGAAATGTTACAGTGGCTGGGGATCCACTGGAGGGCAATGCTTTCTCTAGACTTCCCAAGTTCAGCTAATTTCCTTCAACAGGAATTCACTAGAGCGTTTTCATAACATCTTGAGTTTATTAGAGAAAAAATGGCAGCTTGAGAATCGATAAAGAATACAATATTATGTTCAGATATTATGCTTTCCAATTTCTCAATCTGCTATCTCACCATCAAAATTGTCACAATACTTTCTAACAGGATAACTAATACTGAAAGCACTTGAAAAGGCTCCAGCACCAGTATTTTTAAAAACATTTTCTGCTGAACCATCTGTATATACATGGAATCGTTTGTCAAGAGGATATCTGTAATGTATAGTAGCAAGGGCAGCACTTTTTAAGTCACTTTGTATAGAAAATTGTTTACCAACACTCCAAACAAGGTCCAGGTGGCTCTCCAAAGACATCTGGCACATAATAGGGTTAAGTACCTGTGGGAAAACTTGGCGTTTGGGTGTAGGAATATCGAAAGTATAAAAAAGATCATGAACAGTTGAAAGGAAAGACTTATGAGTTTTTAATCTTTCATTTGTGGGTCTATAATAATATAGGAAATTGTTTCTCCTTCTCAAGATCTTTTCAACCAGGTTCAGTGCACTTCTTTGACTCCTTTCACTCAAAGGTTCCAAATCTGTCTGGAGTTTCATTGCAGCTATAAGGGTTGATTTTGCGCCACCAGTAATTAAACTCAACATGCTGTTTTGGAAAAGATTAAGCCTGTTTTTAACAGAATCAGAGGCAGTTATTAAAACCTCATTTCCATACTCAAAAGCAGGTCGCACATAACACTTATAGGCTGTACACAAAACATCTTGAGTTGAGCCCCAAGTTACACCAGCTAAACTCTTCAGCAGCTTAGATCTTGAGTAACCTCTATCAACAGTGGAATTTATATGCTTTTTCCATGTTAATTTAGGGTCTAAATGAATGCCCAAATAAACAGTGTCAAATGTTCGAGATAGAACTTTTTTATCGTACTGAAGTTGGATGTCATGGTGTTTAGTACTGAAAGAAAACAACTGAAAGGTGGTCTTATGAGTATTAACGGTCATATTGTTCTCAAAAGACCAAATGTAAAGAACGTGTAAAGCCTGCTGAAGCACACTCTCCAAGCCAGAAATATCAGATCCTGTAGCACTCATCACCCTGTCATCAGCAAATAATAAAATATTTATACCTGGAACATATTTAGGAATAAGATCTATCAAATCGTTAATCATTAGATTAAAAAGAATCGGGCTCAGTACTGCTCCCTGAGACAAACCCTGTTTGGTTTGCCTAAAGCCAAAGTATGGCCATACCTAACGTTAATAAATCTTTGGTCAAGAAAACTCTTAATCCACATTTATATAGATTGCCAGAAATGCCACATGAAATCAGCTTTTTAAGCAATCCAGCTCTCCAAACTCTATAAAATGCATTCTTAAAATCCACAAACACAGAAAGGGTACTTTGTTTTCTCGGAAATCCATCCTTTATCTCTTCAGATAAGCGAACAATTTGTTCAGAAGTGCACCTATGCCTCTGAAAACAAGCTTGCCTTTCAGAAATTATTCCAAATTTGTCTAGAACATACAGTAATCTGTTAGCAATCATTCTTTCAGTTAACCAGAGAGATTGGGCGGTAGCTGTCTATATGTTCGGCGGGTTTGTTAGGTTTGAGAATTGGTACTATTATAGCTTTTCACCAAGCACTTGGCAAGCCATTCTTCCAGGTTTGATTAATAAATGCCAACAAAGTCATTTTAGCAGAGTCTCCCAGATTTATAAGAAACTCGGGCAAGATTCCATCAGGGCCTGCACTCTTGCACTTCTCCAAGGTACTAATACCATTTCTTAACTCTTCTAAATTAAAGTAATCATTAAAAAGTTGTTGAAAATCTGTTGAATTGTTGTTTTGTTGAGGTTTCAGATCACTTTTTTAAATTTTAAAATTAGGTTTGTAGCTGCTTACCCTTGCATAGTGCCCGCAAAAGGCGCTAGAGATGTCCTTATCAGAAGTAAGTTCTTTAGAACCTTGCTTTATAGGTTCATTTCTTAAAATTTTTTTATTGTTTAACTGTGAAAGAAATTTATGAGCCTTCACTCCATTTCTTCTGAAGTCCAAATTTTCTAGGAAATGTTTATATGTAGAACGTTTAGCTATAATAATTGAATTGTAACAATATAAAAGTAACTAAAATAAAATTTTTCTTTGTTGACTGACCTAAGTAGGAATTGGCTTAAAAAAAATAAAAATCGTCTCGAATTAAAATGCTTATAATTTTATTTCAATGTTTCATAGCTTCAAAAGAAAGACAGTTTTAGAAAGATAAGATTCCAAATATTTTATTAAATAAAAAATAAAAAAGTCATCGATATTTTCTCGAAATTCAAGTTTTTAACATAGTCTGATATCTTGAATTATGCGATGAGAAAGCAAATATCACGAAGACAGACACCCCGTTATGAAAATTCCTTTGCCTCTTGTGAATTAGTTTATTTAGAGCAGGGGTGGCCAACCCGTGGCATGCGTGCCACAATGTGACACGGTGGAGTTGTAACAGTGGCACACGAAGACTTACTGAATTTTTTTAAAAAATTTTAATAGATAAACCATTTTTGATTAGAAATTAAAAGATTGACCGTTTTTTAAATTTAAATATTTTGAATAGATAAAAAAAAATCTTTTACAACTTTGTTGAGAAATAAGGATGTCTCCGGAAAGAAAAATCTCACAATTCGGAACAAAACATGTTAGTGAATAAATGTTTTCTGCTACGAAACATAATAAAATAAATATCACTCATAACTAGCTGATGTGCATCTTTAATAACCTAATTTTATAAGCATCAGCAAGAGCTAATTTCAATATAGATGACTTGGTAAAAAAAATTTGAGCAATTCAAAAGCCACATTAAGTAAGTACTGAGCGTTTAATAATTATTTTTAACTGAATGATTCAACCTCTGTTCACTTTTATTTTATTTATATCTTACCTAATTGATTGAACTTGTTGTTGCTGTTTCTAATGCCACCTGTCTGACGTAGTCAGATCGAGGCCTACGAAATTCATCATGGCAACATGCTAGATCTACGCCTGTCGTTACCCTAAGCTTCTAGCCCCCTTAGAAGGTGACAGTACGATTTTGCTCACACAACACGATAGATGACGACACCATTCGAACCCACTGATTTAGCGAGCACATTTTCCGTGTATACTCAGTGAGTATTTGGTGGCATTAGGCATCGAACCCAGGCCTTCCGGTCTGGAGTCCGATGCTCTAACCACTGGCCACACACGGCCCTGATTGAACTTGTAAAATTTATTAACGATAAAACCTAAGTTTGTGCTTTCGTTTTATTTGTTATTTTTAAGTTTTGGCTATATAGACTTGCATTAAAAAAATGGGCTATTTGCTTAAAAATCCCATAATAAACGTATAAGTAAAAATTTATTTCTCACTTTTCCATATTTGTTGGAAAAGTTGGAAGTGGCACGCATAATTATTTTTTATCAAATAGTGGCACTCTTCCGAAAAATGGTGGCCACCCCTGATTTAGAGGATTTTTAATATATATCGGGCTATAGAATTACAGTCCGCCCTTACTAACCCCTCATTAAAATCATAAGATTCATGACACTCATTATTCAAGTCGAAACGTGGATTAAAATATTAATACCATTCTAATCTTCGAATGCCGAATAGCAGGAGGGCTGCTGTTAATTAAATTGAACCTAGTTTCAAAGTATTCCTACTCATAGGTGTGGAATAATTACGAGAGTGAAATGATTAACTCGTTTGACCTGCATGGGGTACTAAATTACAAGATCTGCCATCAATAGTACTACAATCTGTTTCCTAAGTACATATCACGAGTAATTCCATCATAGTAACTTTTATTATTTAATGCGAAATTTTTATTTCATGCATTTCAACCAACCAACAATAACACTAAAATAATAGCTTATTACGAAATTAAAATGTGCTTTTAGTTTTGGAAATTATGAAGTATATAAAGGCTATAATATTTTATAATTTAAACGCATAAAATATCATATTACAATATCTTTAGCATAATTAGGTTTCAATAATTTTGAATAAAACAATATTTTTTTTTAAATATTTGAGAGATAAATGAAATTATATAAGAAAACTTTTTTAAAAACAAAAAAATGCATATAATTAGTAAAATTAGTCCTGCATTTTATTAGTTTGCCTTTAAAACACTACTTTTTTATTATCAAAATGGCCAAGTGTTTAAAATCAATTTCAGAAGCATCGTTGCAATCTACTAGAATTGTTACTTTCCAATTTCTAGTTCTTTGGTATATGAAAACAGTTTATTATTTATCATAAAATTATGTGATTTTATATATTCTAAGGGTTTTGCAATTGTTCAAGTTTGGATTTCAATTAATCCATGAATAAATAATATATATTTTTAAAATTATTCCTGGGTGAATTGAGAAGATGTGCAAAAAGCGGCAACTTACTGCTGTGCTTCTCAAACTGTGGGGCGCACACCGCTAGGGGGCGTGATAACCGTATAAGTCGGGCGCGAACATATTGGAAAGCCGAAAACAAAAGATCATTAAAAAAATATTGATTTATTCAAAGTAAACAAGCAAAATGCATTCTTACATAATAAAAAAATAAAAAAAACATTAAAAAAAACAAAAATGAATCAGTACCTCACAATGTATTTTATAATCAATTTAACAATACTAAGTTAAGAACAATTTTAATAATTACCAGTGAGCCTTTGGGCTAGTCATATATAAAATTATATGTAAAAATTAACACTTTTCTTGATAATATATACGGTTTATAATGAATCCCTTATCTGCCGATTAACAGTTACACGATTCACTCCCTAATGCCAACGTTTTGCACGTATACACGCGTATATGCTGTATTTGGTGTGTGGGGGGGGATAATAAATAAGCAAAATCCTTTGAAATAAGTAAATCCTTCGCAAACACTAGCAAGGTCTTTTTGTTGAATTCCAAATTGTGATGTACCCGCTTTCCTTTCCCTACTTGCTGGGAAAAAGAGGCCTAAATGGGTGGTCAAGAATTCTGACCCCTGTTCCCACGACCATCCCTTAGAATCCGGGAGTGGAGATATGCCCCGGCCTGAGTGGATTTCCGTTTCCCACACATCTCGGACGACAGTGTGTCTGGGGAGGAGAACCCCCATTATGCGTCGAAAAGGATCCCCCACTTTGAGGAGCCGACAGACAAGGGAGGAAAGACAAGAGCCGAAAAGAAGGACCAGGAGAAACCTAAGCTTTAAAAAGCACGGTGCTAGAATTTGAGGGGAAGAACCGCAGAGGCCTCTCTAGCTTATAGAGCGAGTAACAAACTGCGTTTGCACCCGCTAGTGAAGTCGGACAGCGAAAGCCAAAAGGATTGTGGCCCCTATTGCAGATAAAAAGATGTCAACTTCACGTGATTCTCATGATAATGAGTATGTTTTAAACGAGCTGGACTTTACAGTGAAAGAGACTATAAAACTGTGATCCCAATCGTGGAACGATTTGAAAAGAATTCAAGATAATTTTCACTTTAATAAATTGTTTTGATAAGCTGATTCAAGTCACTACAGAAGCCTTTGGAGCAATTTTATGGACAGCAGTGAACAGATAAGATCATATTTCGGAAAGACGTATATATACGTCCAGAGCAATTTAAGCATTGGTTGAGCAAGATGTTCACATACGCCGGGTCACTTGAAAGGTTAAAGTCGCATTGTAGCTTAAGCATCAAAATATCCTATTTTCGAATTCAATACATTTTTATTGTTTGGAGGAGGGTGCGAAGAAAATCATGATTGAATATTGAGTCGCAAGTCTGAGTGGCCGCGGTAGCCAAGTGGTCTAGGTATCGGATCATGGCTAGGGTGTCATGAGTTTGATCACAATACCACTCAAGACCCGCCGTGTAGGGGAGCGATGCACGTTAAATTTGTCGAAAGCTCAAATGTCCTTCCGTTGGTGTGGTGTGGTAGTTAGGAGAGGGGGTACCAGCTCAGGTGTCGTCCCCGTCACTTGACCATGGTTAAAAATTACGCGGACTGTCGCCAAAAGCCCTCGTGTTGCTAAAACAGTGCGACGTTAATATTCACTCACTCACTCACTGGGTCGCAAGTCTGAAAGTTTGAGAAGCATTGACTTAATGAAATATTCAGTTTGCACCGCCTAATAAAGTTGTATCGGTATCAGATAATTGTACAGTATAGTTTGATATTGTGCAGCTTCCATACGCGTGTCTCAAAATTTACTATAAATCGCACAATCCATCCTCCAGAAATCATTAGCCCCCCCCCCTCCTCACATTTACCAACGGAAGCATTCTTTAGGTTTCTTCCGTACACCATTCCAATACTGTTTGTAGCCATCAAAGCTTTCAAGGCCATATTTATTAACATCAGAGAATATAATTTGTTTTCACTTGCCTCTCCAAGACATTTCTGTCCTTTTCGATAATGCTTCCATAACTTTGCTGTTTTCTTCATTTTCATACATTTTGTACTAGTATTGTGGTTTAAGATTTTACCGTGTTGTGTGTGACATGTGAAATTTTTATGCTGAAACTTTTCTGAGTTTTTTAAGTTGAAATGCTCTTTACCGTTAATAATCGAATAATTTGTTAATGCTCCCGTGCTGGCAATTTTCTTTGTGTTCTGGGTCCTTTTAATTTGTTTGAATCCTCTTTTTAAAATAAATTGCGACGTTGTGAATGACAGTTTTAGAACATTTACCACCACTCTTATAAATTACTATTTTTGTCACTTTTCACTCAGAAAATTGTGTACTCCCGCAGTATCTTCAAATACATCGCAGATAAACAGTATCAAAACTTTATTTTTGCCTTCTCAAGTAATACTAGTTTTGAAATGCTAACACAACGCTTTTTGAAATGATTCTTATGTAATGTATGTCTCATTAAATTCTTATAATTTCTTAATCAACACCTACTTAATTATTTAGAAAAATGAATAGATTTTAATGAAATTTATATCTGTAAAGTCGTAATTTGTACAGAAAGTATTTCCTGATCAGTTTTAAATACTCTCTAAAATTTGCATTTTATACGTTCTTTAGAATTTGTTAGTGGTTTCATAATCTCTTAACCTGTTTAGAACCATGATCACATACATGTGATCCCTTCAGGGAATACGGTATCATATGTAAGATTGCATTTTACCCGTTCTGAGACTCTGATTACATAGATGTGATCAGAATTTGGAATGATTAAAAACTATACATTTCGGTTTATTTTATTACAATTATGACGTTACATGAATTTTTAAATGGAGTTAGGTAGTTTAATTTAACAGATAAAGTCGTCCGGTTTTGTCATCAGGTTAAAAATCTGTACCTATTACCGATGGTGACTGTAATTGAATTAAGTAAATATGTATGTGAACGCGCTGCGTGGAGGAGCTGATACACATTAAATCTGCTGAAGCTGAAAATCCTCCCTTTAGGTTGTGACCGTTCTATCTGAGCTCTTTCTACTAATAGTTCTTTTGGGGAATTTTTGGTCTTTAAAAATTATTTTATTATAAAACTCCTCATCAAAGAAGAAAATGTGATTATGTTAATTAGGACTACTATATATAGTCTAGGTTTTCGGTTAGAGAGAGAAATAGGACAGACTGCTATCGGAGCAGAGCTTAATCAAATTGAATGTGAATCGTGGATATTTAATATTTGATAGTTGAATTACTTAAGGTGACGAATTGTCACTGAGATTAAATTCAGAGTAAATAGCTAAGAAGTCAAAGTTATGGCCTTGAGTATGTTTGGTTAGTATTAAAGTTTTCTCATATCTCGCTTACCTCGTTTATTGTCTGCATAGAGATTAATTGGGTGCATCTCTTAGATTGGACCGATTGAATTTGTTTGGCGATTAATGTACTGAATAAATTAGATTTTTTTGTTGAACTATGGCTAAGGTTCTTTCTAATCCTCCTATATGCTTAGGCGCGCAGGCAAGACCATTACAAGGTGATGTAAAACTTGTATAGGGGCTGTCCTCGTCTCTTGGCTGTGGTTCAAAATTATGATATCCGTCAGCAATATTTCACGTGTGTCGAAACGCGACGTAAACTAATATCAATAAATCAACATTCAACTTACCCAAGTATTATCTATTTCATAATATGATATGATTTTAAAAAAAATTCTGTCCACAGTCACAGCACATTCTGTCCAAATTTCATTGAAACATAACATATTAAACAAATATTTATTAAATTTTTAACTTGTGTTTAATTAAAGTTACTGTTCAAAGACTTCCCATTTATTCATAGAACAAATATTATTCTTAGTCCTCGCACTCGCGTGGAAATGATTTTGAAATAAAAAAGTCAGGTAAAAACCCCCATTGTGAATGATGGTAGTGGTGATGAATATTTCACGGTTTTGAGACAACTGACGGGAAATATTCGGAGCTAACTTTTAAAAGAATAATTTGGAATTTTTTGTTACAATGCGACTAATTGATGAAAGAGTAATGTCACTATTAATTACAACAATAGAATTTAATAGGAAAAAAATGAAAATAGCCTTTTCTGAAAAGAGGGCATGCATTGCGCAAATCTGTAACACTTTTATTAAATTCCTCGATACATCAATGGTACCCTTAGAGTTATACATTGTGGAAAAAATAATTAGAAACAAAGGTAACTCTCACTTGTTGACAGCCTACTGAGGCTCTTTACTTGCTACCTGGGGTCGAGGAAGTTGCTATAGATAAAAAAGCTGTACAGTTAATTTAAATTTAAATGGAAATCAAAATGTATAGTATGTAAATATGAAATAAGTTCTTCGAAGTCATTTTTTAATATGTCTATTAACGTTGGAAATTCTATTTTTTTCCTACTATATTATCGTCTGCCTTTATTTAATAATTTATATAACTAATTTTTCTTACATTTATTTTATTAACTGATATTTAATCGTTTGGTATTATAAGTTTTGTTGCAAAAGTTGACTTCTTTTTTATCAAGAATCTCAGTGTGAGAATTCAGCAGTTGACTGTTAGAATTTGAATTGGTATATGATTTTGACACGTGTGTGTGATAGAAAAAAAAACATTAATATTACTAATTGATTTATATTACACATTACAAAGATTTTATTGAATAGTCTTACGTGTAAATATGTGCTCTTGTCTTTTACGTCCTTTATTTAATTAAAAAAAAACAAAAAAGAAACGAGCCTTACAGTAGTCGCACACGATGTGTAACATCTGACATGTTATTGTGGTAAATTCGCATTAGCAACTTAAATCCTGAAAAAAATGAATCGAGTATGATTGGAAATAATTTTCTATGAAATAATTATATCTTTAATGAAAATTTTATTTCATTAACACAAGGAGTAATACAATTTTTTATCAAAAGTTATTATTCTTGCTCAATTTGGGGAAGAGCGGAGAGAGTAGATTTATGAAAACTAAAAAATGACACATATACTTGTAATTTCAAAGTATTTTAAAAATCGTTGAAAAACAGCGTCAGTAACAGCACCACTGTTAGTTGTCGAAACATTTCAATTTGTGTTCATTTCGAGCTTGAGTTCATCTTTCAGAAAATCTATGAGCGGCTCATCTTCTGGTAAACTGAAGTTAACTTTAAAATCACCACTCAAAATCATGGAAAGCAAGTGATAGTTTTTTTTTTTTTTTTAAAAGAGCAAAACCACCTTCGGTATATGGTGGGGAAAAAAATACCGAAAATCTTTAATTTTTTTAACCGTTTGATTCGGAGAAATGTATACGACCACCGAAATCATTGTTTGTCCATTTTCAAATAAGCATTCTGCCGCACATATCTCCCCAATATCTTGAATAACAATACCCAATCCACTTGTTTGACGATAAGTAATATCCATATGAAGAGCCACAACATATGAGTTGTTCTGTTTGCGATAAATCGCAACACCAGCTGCTCTGTGGCCCGGTCGTTTAAATTGTACGCAGCAATCGAAGTCAGGTATCCAAACACGTTCGTCATTATCTAACCACGTTTCTGCCAACATGAGTAACGAACAATTTTGTGAAATAACGTCGAAATCTGTTTGGTGAGCCCTCAGACTTTGACAATTGAGCGTAAGGATCGCTTGTTTACCCTTGGTGAAGTCTAGTAAGACTTGCTGGTATGTGCGGATTTAGAGTCAAGAGCAAACAAAACCGAGTTTATGAATCAGAATATTTTGAAATGCTAAATTTAACAATATAAAAAAGGCTAGCGGCTTATGTCTGCTAGAGTTGGACCCCACGTGGATATATCTTCACAAGATCCAGCTAAAGGACTTAGCTTCTTCTCTGATCCTAAAGTGAGGAAACAAAACAAAAAGATTTAAAGGCCTAAACCGCAGGGGGGGGGGGTCCTTCTCGAATGTAGGAGAAAAAACAGAACTTAACTGCGAGAGTAGGGAAGAGACACCACCAAGCTCGCTGATTGGTCAAATTAAATAGCGCGCGCTTCCCCAACTTCCTGTTACGCATTTCCGTCCCTTTTCACGAAATCACTCTCACAAATCTCCAGCAATCGAGAGGAAAGATGTTACACATCAAAAGATTGTTTTATTTCGAGATGATTATTTGCAGAATATTTCGAACACTGGATCACCGAAACGAAGCTATTTTCAATTGCCGAATTTCCATAACAATCCACAGCAAAAGAAGTTTTAGATAGAACTAAGTTATAGGTTTTCAATGATAGTAATACGAACTTGTATATCCAATTGGAATAATTCTAGACTTCTATCTAAAAAAAATTATGGTTTTATTTTTATGGTTATACTCTATAATTATGAAGCAATGTATCATCCATATAATTGTGTAACAACGTGTATCAGATTCAATTTCAAATTTTTCCTTACCAAAAAATGAATAAAATTTTTTCATCAAAATTCAAATCATCATTAATCATTGATCATCATTCAATTTTTTTAAAAAAAAATCTTAAAATAATTTGAGCAATTTTTTTTGTTTATCAGCATTATAATTAATTTGAATATTAATTAAAATTCCTTGAATTTTAATAAACTATTCATAATTAAATACATTAAAGCAATAAAAATAGGTTACAACTTTAAAAAATACCGCAATTTTTATATGAGTATAAGAGTTAAATACTTCATTAATAACAAATTTGCTCATCGGTAAAACTTTTTCACCTTTTTTTTTGTCTTAAAAATTGAAATTTTGTACTAATATATGCTAAGTAAGTAGTACATATTTGTAAAAAGCATTCGAACATCAGATTTCTTTTTAAAAGAAGCATAGCACATAAGAATCTGACTCTGCGTACTTTTAAAACCATTTTAATTCTAAAATATTTTGTTTCAATAAACAGGAAACGAAAACAAAAGAAAATGTATGATTTTGGTATTGTTTTTTAAACAATAAGAACGAAGAGTTTTACTGTCAATATTATAAATAAGTAACCGAAACTGAAAAAGCTTTGTATGTCAAATTCCATATTCAGTAAATACATTACGGCTAATATTGCAATTTTCACAAATATGGCATTACTTAATTTACTAGTAATAGATTATAATTAAAGTGTTGTGAGTTTCATATGTGGGTTTCAATTATTAAGTAAAATAACATGCTCGATTATTTATAATGAATGGAATATGCAGAATAACGAGCAACATTATTTTAAATTAAATAATTAACATGTACTTAAAATCGTACACACATAACACATTCTTTTAACAGAAGTAATAAATGTATGTTATACAAAATATTATTTTTAAATGACTGTCCAAACATGCTATAATTGTAGCAGTATTTAAAATGTATACTCCAGGAAAGCCTTTTAAATTAAGAATTGTTCTTTATAAAAACAAATCATGATTTGTAAAAAGCCTTGTAGAAACCTCTAAATGCAACATAGTTAGGGAAGCAAAGCAATCAATTGTATTTAACGAGACATAGTGTATTTGCTATTGTTTGTCTTTATTTCAACTCCATAATGTAAAACTCACTATAATTACTATACGCAGCATTTCAATATTTAAACAGTTATTATTTCTAAAAGTATATGCCTAGACAGTCAAAAATTTCGAAGTTCAAAAACAAATTCTCTGTTTCATAAGAAAATATCATTAGAACTTCAAATGGATAATATAATTTTTGTGAAACATCTGCTGTGTAAATAGTTATTATTTGATCAGTCCGATTTTATGAAAAAGTTATTTTATAGCTAAATTGTGTGTGAATTCACGAAGTATTTTTTTTAAAAAAATCAATATAATTTAGTGTTTAAGGGAGATATAAATACTTAATTATGTAATAGCTTCAGAAAATTAAAATACTTACCTCAAAATCTTTCGCATAACGCGCACTTTTAACATGTGTCACAAACTCCCATCTCTTTACAAGCGACAGCAGCGCCACCTTTTTTAAAAAGAACTGATTGAGTTCAGAATTGAACTGGACGCGTAGGAGAAATATATTGAGACTAAGCGATAGCTTCTAAAATTGATATGGATGTATAGAAATATTATTTGTTTAGTGTAATTAGTGTCGTAGTAATCGTGTAATGTCCAGTGTAATATTATTATGTGTGCTGCAGCAATTAAAAATTTATAGAAGTTCACAAAAGTGCTTTTTATTCATGGACTTTGGTTTTAATCATGGCGTGGCAGCCCTCCATTGACAAGGTAAGCCATTTTACCTTGAATATTTTCTTCATTTTAAGTAACAAAAAATGAAAACATGAAAAGTAGGATCGAAATTTTCGGGTATGAGTTATACATCAGGTATAAAAATGATAGCTTTAAAAATAAAAAAAGAGATGAGCATAAAAAAGAAATATACTTCTACATATAACAAAACACTATTTATTTAAAATAAATGATATTCTTTATAAACTTAAAAGGGATTTAATTCATGAAATATTCTACTTTTTTAAAAGCTTGAGATAATTACTCGAATAAATGACTACACAGCATAATATCATTACACATGTACATTTCAGGCATTTTATACGACAAATATACCTAAAAACTTAATGTAACTTGAAAGTATAAGTGTGCGCTGAATTTTACGGTAAATTTTCAAGATGTGTTTTTAATTTTTTTAAAATATAATTCTTCATAACACTCAATACAATTTATGCAGGATATTTATTTAGTATAGTTACTGCAAAACATTTTAGAACTGCAAAATTGTTCCTGCAAAATTAAAGTTTAGTTATTCTAAATTTTTATATAATGAAGTACCGAACTGAAATGAAAATATATGTTAAGGGGAAAAAATGCTGTGATAGAATATAACTATAATTTAATTTCCTTGTGTTAATTAAACTTTCGAATTTAAGCAAGAAAGCTTTGCCATTTTTAGTCCCTAAAATTTCATTATTAGAATTTGTTTTGCTTAAAATCGTTATATTATTTCCTCAAAATATCGTTTTATGCTTTAATTACATTAAAACCTGTTTTTGTGCGATAGATAGAGACCACATAAAAAGAAAGCGCACAAAAAAAATATGCGAAAATTTCATAAATTCTTACATATAACTAACAACTTTGTCGATATACTAAAGAAAAATATTTTATGGGTTGGAGAGGGTATTACAAAAGTTGCCCTTAAAAATATGTCAATTATTTACAAAATTTATGAGGAAGTACTTCCAAGCAAAATAAATAATTAAATTCCGCATACAAACGTTTTAGAAACGTTTAATTTCTCATTGTATTCATGGAGAAATTTTAAAACTACACATACATAATTCACTGCTAGTCCTCGTAAACTAAAGCGTGCATGTTCTTGTGATGAATTAGTTCAAAACCGCTTTCGTCACTTAAAGGTACAATTTCAATTGATTTATTTTTTGACACCATAAAGTAAGTGTTAAGTTTTTGTGACGACGGTCGATTGATCAATTTCTGGAGAACGTCACGATAACCAGATATGCATGGTCGAACCTCTTTTTGGAATTGGTATCAATTTTAAGCAGATGCTTTCCCGTTTTGTTCAAAAGCTGGATCCCTGCACATATTTTTCCGCTCTGAAAGAATTCAATTCTTCTTGCCCGTCTTCATAATCTATCAAATTATTGATAATGCCACTGTCATTGAAAATTTTGTCTTCAATCAAATGAATGCTGGTAGTGCGTTGAAATAAAGCAATTAAACGTGCATTGTCGAGAGACTGTTTATAACCAATGAACAGAGCGTCTTGAAGTGTATACATATACATTGATAGAAAACATTACAATGGCACCAAAGCCATTGTAATTCATATATCGCATAAAAAGGACCTCACAGAAACAGGTTCTACTGCATAGATTTTTAATTGAAAATATATAAATTTTTTTTTGTTTTTCTGGGTAATAGATTATATTTTGTTGGATAAAATGATTAGTTATATTGCAATAACTGTTTCATGACTGTTATTTACAAAAAGAAAAAAAAATTAGTGTAAAATTGGAATTTGAGAGTAATTAGTTATATGACTTGGGGTGCGGTTTCTTATATTATTGTCTGTTCGATACATGTAAATTTTATAGTTTTGTAAAACAACTCATTTATTGCTTTAAAAAATCTTTAAAATGAACGATTTTTATAGTAACGCACTTTAATTTAATATTAAGTTTATTTGACTCACACGAATAAACATTTTCTTATTTTAAAAAATAAACTAGTTTGTGTGAAATTTTTTTTTATTAAAAAAATGAAAATGAGCAAAACTTTTTTAAAAATAAATCAACATTTTTAGTACCTTTACTACATAATTTATACATTTCTGCCAAAAAAATAATGCTTGATTCTTTAAGCAAAATCTTGATCTTAGTATAAAACAATTTTAGACTACACAATAAATACTAAAATGAAATTAATTTAAAACTGCGTTTTAACAATCTTTTCCATTATCTGTTCTAAATAGCAGACTATATTTTGATGCAGATATAACTTTCAAAACTTTAATGTTCGATTTCTGTATTGTCTATAATTTCTCCCCGCTTGGGTGGGTATCTGTACCCCTCTCCTCTACTAGATGCGAGATTAACTTCTCCACGAAATCGCTACAGCGTTAACTACGAGGTGAATCTTAATATGCTCCTCTACAATTCAAGAGGTAGGAAAACACTCCAGTTTTCGAAAAGTTATCGCTTGTACGAGAGCCTCGGTTGTTCTACTGCAATGTTTCTTCTGTTGGAAAACGTTTCTATGCAGTGGCAGGCTTGGTTAAAGGAATGGAAAAGGTTTAATAATTCCTTCCCTATAAGGGTGAATTAATATTTAATAACTGAATCGCAAATAAATACTAGGAACAAGGGTTGTGAACTTTTTTAAAATTTCAAATATCCATTACAATCTAGGAATGCTAGAATTTGCTTATATATCTTCAAGGAAATTACTAGAATATTCATTTCTAGTAATGAGGAAAGAGTTGGTGGTGAGGGGAACATACGACTTTTATGGAAATAAATCAAAACACGATCTCTTTTTTTTTTCTTTTTTCGAAATTTTGGAAACAACAGAAACGAAAATCAAGTTAGTTTTCAACATTTTAAATGTCACATTGTAGTTTATACAAGGCCTTTCCAGAAACTAAGTACCATTTCGTTTTCACGCAACCTCAGAGGTAGTATCGAAGTTCACCCCTTACGCATACGTCTCTTGCTAATTATCAGTTCAGTAACGTCATTTTGCAACGAGTCTATTCGTGTTCTTCTTACTAATAGTCCTCTTGGGGAAAAATGGGTCTTTAAAATTTGTTCTATTGAAACCTTCCTCCGAAGAAGAAGATGTGGTTTTGACTTTTGTATATAAAGAGATTAAACTTTCGAGTTAAGAGAGAGAGAGAGAGGTTATAGACTGCTAATGGATTGAAGTGATTGATTAGCGTGAAACTAGGCTTAAACTTGATTAATATTAAGATTGACGATTTGGTCAATTAAGCGTTAAATTTGGGATTAGAACGAATTGAATTAGAAGGCGTGTATTGTCTAGACGTAAGTGATCCAATTTACTGATAATTCTCCTAGTATCCTCCTATATCTTCTACCCCGCGATTGCTTCACATATTTAATAATTGGTGCATTTCTTATTTTGAGTTGTTGAATTTGTGTCGTAATTGAGAATTGGTAATAAATAGAATTCGTATTGACTATGGCTAATCTTCCTTCCAAACCTCTCCCACTAAGAGATGACTAAGGGCAATCATTTACAATTTCAGCCGGAATTTGCTGTTTTTACAAATGTTGCCAACCCTGCGGACTGTAAAGTGCATTCTGTAATTCATTTTTTGAAACGAAGGAATGTTAATACAGTAGAAATTCATCGCCTGTTTAAAGGGTTTATGGTGAAAGTGCAATGAGTGAAGAATGGTGAGAAAGTAGGTTCGACAAGTCAATGATGGGGTGCACCAATATTCAGGAGGAAACGTAGTGTTGGGGTGCTTCTGTTGTTGTTGGTTTTTTTCCGGGGGGGGGTAAAGTGAATGTGAAAAAATTCTTGAAAACAGACGGTTCACCACAAGATTACTTAGTAATGAGTTTCCACAAATTTCAACTCTCTTCACTGGCTGCATCTTTCTTTGAAGAGGGTACAGACAAATTGGTTTCTGATGTAAAAAATGTCTGAATAATGATGGTAGCTTTGTGGAAAAAATAATTTCTGACGTGCTGTTTCACATAAAAATAAGTTTTGTTTTGAAAATGATTTCTTATGTTAGTTTTTCCAAAACGGTACTTAGATTCCGGATACGCCACCTACAATATTTACCTTTCCTCAAAATTACAGCTATTTTTTTAAAGGAGCATTATAATTTGGTGATGCTATCTTACAAAATATATTTAACCATTCTTTCGTTTCAAATATGAAGCTTTAGTAATTAAATAGTTTTTTAATAATAAATTTTTAAAATGGACCCATAGAATTATTCGTATGTAACTGAATAGTAAAAAGACAACAAATTCAAGTAATTTTTAATTATATTAAAATAAATACAAATTCATTTTATAAGTTATTTAATTAAATCAAAAGATACTTTTCAAAATAAAATTTTTATTCAAATAAAATTACGCGTGGTGGTTTGTTTGTCGTTCAAAATATTTGTTATTTGTAGAAATTCCAGAAAAAAACCAAGTATAAGCAACAATATTTCTATGTCGTAAACAGTATTATAATTTGAAAAGAGAATTATTCATACATTTTGTAAAATCGAGCTTTTAAAAACGTTCATTAAGATAATGATAAAATTATTTTTGCTATCAATGATTTACAAATATATTTTTGTTTTCATTTATAACTTTTAAAATTAATTTTTATGCAGTGTTTATAAATTATTTACAAGAGCTGACAATTAAGCAGATTACGGAATAAATGCTGTGTAGAGTAATTCCATTTTAAATTAATATTAATTGTTCTTCATCAGATATCATCAAAACAAAAAATCACAGAAATGTGCAAACATGTATTGTTTCCTGGGGGAGTTTAACACTCTAAAATAAATTTTCTAGTGAAAAGCTAATAAAATGAATTCTTCAAATATAATACTTTTATTTGAGTTTCTTCTTGAAATTCTACTTTGAAATTTTTCTTTTTCATCCAATATGAATTATTATTAATGCCTTGAAACATATTTTGTGTGTCTTATGTTACATAAATTTTAAATGAGGAATTTCAAGTTAAATTTGTGTAATCTTTTTCTACTATAAATGTTTAAAAAATAATTTATGTGTTTGTTTAAAACCAGTGTGGATTTTAATAAATATTATTGTTAAGACAAATTAATAAATTTTTGTATTGTTCTTTGTCATATCTAAATAAACGCAGTTGTTTTATTTATTAAAGAATTTTCAATGATATTAAAAGTTATAGAGTTTAAGTTTTTTATAAAACGCGTGTTAATATATTCATGAATCACGACAATGCAATTTAATATTAATTTCACATTCAATTTTTCTTTATTAAACAAGGCATGTTTTAAAGTAAAATTCGTTTACGAATACCGGTTGCAATTTCGTATATGAGGGAGAACAAGCCAGCATTCTTTCCTTTTAATTCAACACCAGTTGCATTGACGGCGTCAGTTCCTTATGCTTCGTCGTGGTAGGCTTAAATATTTAAGAAAATTAACTCTCTACTGACTGAGAAATACGGTCTCTGATCCAGTTCTTAATAACAAGAAACGTGAAATAGGCGGATATTTATCATCAGACATATGAAGTGTACGGGGACAATGCAAAGAGGGACTGTAAAGTGCGAAAATGGGTGAGATGGTTCAAAGAAGGGTGAGAAAAAGGCCACGATGGAAAAAAAATATAATCAACTCTCTATTAGGGGTCATCTGTAATCACTCATCACTAGATTGTAGGCATTTGAGATCTTAGCTTACTCAAATAAGACATCTTAAGACCTTCCTCGTTAGTATTTTCTTATACACCGATGGAGAAGAAAAGACAACTGTGCGTAACTGGCTAACATCAAAAGCGAGTGCCGCGGTAGCCTAGTGGTGGTGACTACGGATTCGTGGTCGGAGCGTCATGGGTTCAACCCTTAGTGCCACTGAAGACCCAGAGGGAATGATTCATATTAAATCTGTCGAGGCTCAAAGTCCTCCCACAGACTTGGTGTGGAAGCTCAAAGAGTGAGATGTCAGTTCAGGTATCGTACTCGTCAATTGACTGTGATTCAAAATTACGAAACCCGTCGCCAATAGCTCTGGTGATTCTTTAGAGTTGAGTAGGCATTTTTCCTGTGGGCACCTGGACTGTGAAAGCAGTCCTCAATCCTATATGCAGTGTACGATGTGGGAGATGGGGAAATTTTTTCAGTCTGCTGAGAGGCATGATGGTGGTTGGCTGAGACGATGAGATCCGGGAGGCGTGGCTAAGACTTCTCTTCTTGAAGGAGTAGAAGATTTTTCTGCGTGATTGTGTGTGTGAGAGCTTAGAGGCTGCTCTCTGGTTGGTCAATGGTGAAAGTAATCATAGACTCCGATTGGCTGCCCAGGGAGCTATGTTTCTTTAGAGTGCGACGTTAATAAACATTTACTCTTTCATTATCATCACAGGTGGTAGTTCTTTGAGGAACGTATTCAATATTTCGTTGTTCGTTACGGTGAATATTTAAACCAACAATAATGTAAAAAATAGAGAATTGTATTAAAAATATAGGAAATAAACATGTTTTTTTTAAAAAAATTTTGTATTTCTTTCACTTTTATTGATGAATGGAGCTTACTTAAAAATGATTCTGTGCAATTATCTTTAGAAATTTCAAAACATGCTGAAATATATGGATACGTTGTTTGGCAAAATTTAAATGCTTCAATCTCAAGACTGTCTTTATTTGGTACTATAAAGGGAAGGAAAGCCAAGTTTTTAGATTTAAAAAATGTGCTGAGGGTTTTTCAAAAATAATTTTATTACATATGATTGAATATGAGATAACAAACAAACATGTTTTCAGTAAATTAGAGACAAATAATGACAATTTTTGAGTTTAAAAAAATCAAAACTCTTGATTAATTAGGAGCGTTTGATAAGATCCTAGTAGAAAATATTTAACATATTTTTAATATCTTTGAGCTCTTCTGACTTTTTAACAACTGTTTAAATATTTAGATAGGTCCAGTATAATAGTTATTTAAAATTTATGATTTTAAATAAATTAAAAGTTGGAATTTTTGCCATAAAAATGCATTTAATTTTTCAGGCCTAATGGATGCTTTTTCACATTAAGATTTCAATCCATTGGAGATTGTTTTTCAACGTGTTTTGATTTAGAACATACTATATGTATATTTATCAAATTTAAGATTTATAAAGACTATTTATTAAGTTTACGAAGCATAAATTTTATTACTTTTCACTTGTCACTTCCTCTAATAAAGGAAGTGAAAGGAAAATTGTTCAACAAAAACATGTTCGAAGATTCAGAACATTATGACCTAGAATAAAAAGGCTCACTTTTTCTGAAGAATGAGGTTCTGTTGGAAATAAGAACTAGTCATTGGACATGACGTTTTCCAAGATATCATCTAATTTATGTCACCAGATTTGTGTATTTATTTGGTGTCTGTGTCAAAGAATTTACCAAAAGAAATGAAAAAATTTTATTAAAAATATCCCTTTGTTGTTTCGTTGATATAGCACAATGGCGCACACAGAAATTTTTCGGGGGGGGGGGTCCAGGGTCGAAAGTTCACCGTTCTCGTATCATGCTCCAATACCCAAAATATTCTTATTTAATCGATTTTTGAGAACATAAAAACAGTAAAATAATTAATCATTGAATAAATAATTAGCATTAATAAAATTAATCATTAATAACAAATGTTTAATTAAATTTTACGTACTATATACATAGGATTATAATCAATCGAATAAAAGATCATGGGCTGTGGAGAGGGTGGACCTGGGACCTAAATGTAAGTTTAGTGTAAACTTTAGTGTAGTGTCTAAATGTACCCATTTATAATGTCAGAAATTAACTCTTTTTTTGGTTCTACGGGATGAAAAGCGGGCAGGAACATGGCTTAGTCGGGAAATTTGTACGCGCTCAACCATGGGGAATTGTAATTTACGGTTCACGTTACATCCGATTCTGGACCGAAATTTCGGACAGACGTTATTTTGGCAAATTTCTGTCCAAACAACATTCTCCAGTGTCGATCTCTTTAGGGAACTACGCCAGTAATCAAGAAGCTGATACCCTAATAGACAAGCAAGTACCACTCGCAGAAACAGGGGAGGAGATTACAGGTTCTTGACAGTGCAGATAGTATATAGATTATTTTATATAATGAAAAAACAAATGAATAATTTGCTTACAGTTTGTTCGTAGATTTTGCATAGCTTCTGTGACGCAATAAATAAATATACAAATCTCGTGATATAAATTTGCAGGTAACGAACCCTAATTAATCAAAAAATGTGTCGAAAACGTCTTACACCTTTATAGTAAAGAAAACAAATGATTGTTTGTTTATCTAAATATTTTTTGAAACGTAAATTTTTCATTTGAAGAATGTTTTCTATTTATAAGCCCTTTAAGTTATAATTTAAATAAATATTTTCTCATATTTACCTTAATTTTTCTTTTAATGCCTTTTCTGCAATTTATTTAAGTTCCTCGATATTCATCATAAAAAGAAATTAATCACATTTACCCTTATCAGACCTAATTGAAAATGACGCTTTCTTCATAAAAATACCCCGCGAGTTTTTTGTTGATTATTTTATAATTAATTCTGGAAAACTTTGAATATTCTTAGTAAAAATCAACTTAACAAATACAATTTATATTAAAAGCTGGATATTTGTATCATTTTTAAAGGATGTTCGTCATGCACTAATTCAGTTATCTTACCGTCTAGCAAATAACGTGAAGAAAAAGATCTATCTAAAAATGACATAAGCTAATAAAATACATAGGAGTTTAAAATTGATGTCAGAGTTGTAATTTGATTAAATTCTACTGACAAAAGCCAAATTAGTTCTAAGAAAACCTTAATTTTCTTATTAATTTAGCACAAAGTAATTTATTATTAAAAGAGATATGTATTAAAAGTTTAATTTTTCACGTCGTTCCAGAAGTTTTGAATGATAGTACTAATATAAGGTCTTAATCATTTTGTGTTTATCATCGTAGTTCTAGAAAATGACAATGCTTTTTAAAAACTTTAGAAACTGTTAATTGAGAAAAATATATACTTAATAATTTTCCCACGATTAAAGCTTTAATTGAAAACTTTTAATAAAAATTAATGATGTATTGAGATTATTCTTTTGTTAATTTTAGAATTTTCCTCCTTTCGATTAATATTAAATTTTTTGCTTATATATATTTCACAATAAGATGGAGTAAAAGCATATTTGTTTATTAGTTATTTTATTTCACTTTCGTTTGGACTCTGCTCTGTAACAAAACAAACTCATCATGGGCCTTGAAAGTCATTTTCACTTTGATTTATTTTGCTCTGTTCTAGTATCTTTCTTTGCGATGTTTTCTTTATTTTTCTTAATTTTGCATTTAAAAGCACCACTAGGGATTATCTCTTGTTTCTCTTATATTTTCAATAGTTCATATTACGCGGAAAATCACAACGTAATCAATGGAATTTACAGAGTGAAATGAAGCACACTTTAAACCTCTTAGTGGCAGACTGTTAGAATGACTAGTTATCGAAAGCATCCTATTTTGGACAAAGAATTGCGCAATACAGGAAAACTATTTAATGAGGCAATTAACTAGCTTCTGGGAGGGTGGCAGAGGACTTCTGGCTCTTAAAATATCCGACTGGTTGCGACAACTTTTTTTTTTAAAAAAGGAGATATGGGATTTTTTGTTATTTTTGATTTGGTTTTGTGTACACTTAAACCTGTTTTTGTGCGGTGGATAGGACCGCATAAAAAAAATTGCCACAAAACTTCATAAATAGCTATAAAATATAGTTTTCGGAACACAATTAAAAAAAAATTTATGCGGTGGATAGGGACCGCATAAAAAAAGTCTCACGTTTAAAATTACTCAAAACCTTACGAAATAACTAGTACATACCTGGAATTTCGCCAAACATTTGGAATCTGATTAAAAAATACACTTGCGTAACATTTTTAAATATTTATTTACATATTATGTGATTATTTTACACATACAAACCTTTTCAAAACGTATAAACATTATCCTTCGTAGTCTGACAATTTACGCGAACTTTCCTGTGATAAACTGGTTCAAAATCGCTTTCGTCACTTGAAGATACTATCCCGCACTCGTTTAGAGTTGACTTTTTTTCAGGTACCATATAGTTAGTGATTAGTTCTTTCGACGACTGTTGTTTCACTAGACGCTTGTATATGTCCCGGTAGCCAGATATGCACGACTGAAGCTCCTTTTGGAATTTTGAAGTTCTTTCAGAATTGGCATCGATTGCAAGAAAATGACATTCTAATTTATGACAGAGTTCGAGTCCTGCATAAATTTTTATCTGCTGTCATATGATCGGGTTCTCTTTGAAACAGATAGCTTTCTCTAAAGAGAGCTTGCATATGACATAATTATTTTGTATTTTTTTAAATGTCGAATAGAGAGTTTTGGAAATGGACTACTCATATAAAAAATCGAAAAAACTAATTGACCGATTAATCCTACTGATTTTTTTATTGATAACTTCCAATTATGTTCAATTTGATGAAATTTTTATTTACTGCACACAAAAAATCGCATGAAAAATCGCACAAAAAAAAGACCGCACAAAAACAGATTTGAGTGTATTTTAAGAAAAATGTGCTAAAATAGGAAGAGAAAAAGAAATTATTATTATTAAAATGGGGAAAAATAGGTAAAATTGACAAAAAATAGCATAAAACGCGGCCTATTCTGCACCAAAGGTTTATGAACAAATTTTCAATTTTTTCAATCTAATCTGTTGCTATATTATTCAATTCGAAATGACCTTCAGAATAGGAGATATTTTCTTTTTACAAAAACTGAGCACTTTATCTCGGTTACTATATGAAAATTCTTAAAAAAGACAGAGATTATATTCACATAAGGGACTGTAAAAAACTTTTTTAGCACTCACTGACCCCGTTTGATTATTTCAAAAAATCACATTTCGAGAAAAATGCGTTTTAAAGAATGACATCTCGCTTAAAGTAATGGCATCTGTTTTTACTAAAACACTTGTAGTTTTTGTTTTAGTAAACGGAAAATGATACACTTAGCATTTTATAAAGCTAATAAGATGGTCAATAAAATAAAATCATAAAAAAAATTGTCAATTTTTTCTAAATGTACGTTTTAGGGTAGTCGGATACCTTAAGGTCCTATCTTTCCAAGAAGGAGAAACAGCCTTCGATTCTGACTACGAATGTATATTATTCAATCTTTTTTAAAGAACCAAGATATTCAAAATTGTTATTATCTTTCATTAGATACCCCTGTACAAACCGTAAAACTGCTTTATCTACTGTCAATCAATCAACAGACGAATGGATATTGTCATTTACAAGCAAACATCAACCTTTTCCATTCTAAATGTTTTCTGTATTTTACTTTAGATGGTCTTTCCTATGAGCCCCTTTGAATAGAATTTTTTTTAAATGCCTTTCCGAATCTGTGCCACTTCTTTATTTTGATTAAAACGATACTTGATTTTAAAGATTTCTTATAGAGAGAAAAATGCAGTATAAAATGTAGAACTCAAGGAAACATTTTAACCGTTTGAAGCAAGTGACAAACAATTTTATAAACGTAAAAAGAAGCTCTTTAGTAAGATTATCATAACATTTTGCGACTTTTTGCTTACACGTGTCTGAGTTCCTGTAGCTTGAAGGCACCATATCATTGATATGGCAAATAAGACGGTAGCTACACCCCTGGTCTTTATAAAAAATTAACATTTAAGTTAATTTGGTGCAACACTTTACCGAAGCATAACATTGAAATTCTTACATTTCTAATGATAATGCAGAACTTGAAAAAATACATTTTATAAAGAGATAATGTATGGATATTAATACACAAGAAACATATATGTGCTTACATTATATTAATACTACATAATAAATAAATCGATATTGAATAACCAAGGAACATATTTTGTGGTAAAGATGCATTCGAAACGCGAATATCACCAATCCACTTTACATTTACAGAGTTGTTTCTTAGAAATCTTTTAACTAGACTTTCGTGTTTGAAAAGGTCCATGATTTCACCCTCTAAGGCGGTGGTCTTCAAAGTGGACTATTATGTATCTCGAAGGATATGCAGAATAGTACTTGGGATACGCTAAAGAAGCAGACTCATGATATATATACAAGGATGATAAAAAAAGGTATACACACTTTAAGACAGGGAGATATATCAACGTTATTAGTTTGAGATCTTATTGGCTATAGGATTAAATTGTAAGAGTTGGTATTGACAGTTAGCATTAGTTTTTCGACGTGCTCAACAATATTGCAGCTACAGATGGTGCTAGTGCTTTAGTAGGGAAAGAGAGACCATGGAGCAAGCACGTCTGACTTTCAAGCAGCGAAAAAGCATTTTGAAATGGTATTTGAAGTTTAAAAATATCAGTGAAGTGCAGCGACATTGGGCGGAACAATGCGGAACGGAACTACCCAAGATGGATTTTCACGCGGCTCCACTAACCCCTTGGGGAAACAATAGTATCAACCAACTTTCAACGAGTAAGGAAAGCGTGATTATGCAAATTAAGTACATTATATAAATTCTGTATTCGCGAGTTTGAGGAGTTAGTTCGTTAGTTGGAGAGTGAAGGATTGTGAAATGATTAAGTGCATTGGGAGTTTATCAATGGAAGATTACTGAGAGTAGATCAATCGACGGTTATTAAATCCAGATAAGGATTGCCTTCAAGGTTCAAGTGTGGGACTTGACTTCCTAAAAGTACAGGTATCGTGATCATTTAAATAGAAGTTAGCTTATTAGTGTGCGACGTAGTTTATATTGAGGGAGTTTAAGCTATCGTGGAATCAGTTGAGGGTCCGTATTATTATTATCCCCAGGCTATTTAGTTTCACCGCCGCACTCTACTATCTGATCTGTTATCTTAATTAGATTGTTAGTGTATCTGCTTTATATTTTGGTGACAATAAAATAATTAGTGTGAATCATGTCTGCTGATTATTCAGTTTCTCCTACACACCTATCCGCGTCTGAGGGTAGACAAGGGGTTTCAGAGGGAATCAGGAACCAACAGGCATTCCATACCTACATGCTTAAGCATTGCTGGCCTTCACGAGAAGTTAGAAATTGAACAATAAAGACACTTGTATAAGAGACGATCAGGCCCGATGCGCACATCACCAGCGAAGCGTCTTCTGTTGGAGCGTTAGATTCATCACTCGGTCAGCACAAAAATCGAAATCATAATTTGCACGTGAAACAGGCGTGAGTAGCACTATTGTAGTCCCTATTTTGCAAAGAGTAAAATGCAAAGTTTACGTACCAT
>BMAO01002254.1:0-21779 GCA_019973975.1 Trichonephila clavata | reverse complement strand
GGTGAAAGAAAGAAAAAATTAAGATAAAGCATTTCAATTGAAAAGCATTCGCAAATCATTTTGCTGTACTATATAATTCATTAAAATTTTACTCTCTTGTGGTGAGGAAGTTATATTAAAACATCGCACTACTAACCAATTGGCGACGGACATCGTAGTTTTGAAACTCGATCATGTGACGAAGGTGACACCTGAACTGACACCTCCCACTCCTAACTACAATGCCACACCAACGGAAGAACTTTGAGCTGAAAAGATTTAACGTGCATCGGCTCCAGTACGTGGTGGTCTTCATTAGCACTAAACTCGAACTTATGACACTCCAACCAGGAGCTTGTAAGCATAATCACTAGGCTGCACGGCAACTTGTTTCTTGTATTTCGTTGCTAGAATGTATAAAAATTATACATAAATATATACAGCAAAAACTTTATATATATAGTATTTCTTTAACAGCAATACATTTGTTTCGTATATATTAATCCTATAGATAATAATAATTATAATAAACACAGAGGAGGATTACAATTAATCATTTTATATGAAAAGAGGAGGGAATCAAAATGTTTTGATCAGGTTTTTTTTCTTCCCCTTTTTCTTCCAAGTGGTAGTTTGCTCAAATATCTAACTGCCTTTTAATTCTTTTTTCTCACTGTAATGAGAAATTTGAGTACACAACAAATATTACAATATTTATATTACAGTAATACCTGTTTTTGTGCAGTAGATAGGGACAGCATAAAAGAAACCGAAAAAAAAATTCGAAACTTCCATAAATAACTTACATATAACATTGTCGACGTACTACAGAAAATTTTTTATGCGGTATATATATATATATATATATATATATATATTGGACCTCATAAAAAAATCGCACTTACGTGAAAAGGCTTCCAAACAAAATAATAAAATTTCACAAGGAAAATTTTTTAAAACATTAATTTCTCATTTAATTGGTTTAAAATACCAGTGTGCAACCCCATTGAAAAAAAAAATTTCTCATTGTATACATGGAGAAGTTTTCAAAATGTAGATACATAATTCACTGCTTTTCAACGTAATCCAAACTGCGCATCTTGCGATGAATTGGTTCAAAATAGCTTTCGCCACTTAAAGATACAATTCATCTTAATTTATATTTTAACTCCAAAAAGTCAGGGATAAGTTTTTGAGACGATGGTCAGTTGCCTGCAAACGTCACGATAACTAGACATGCATGATTGAAACTCTTTTTGTGTGGAATTTCAAACTCCTTTCGCGGAATCGGTATATATTTAAGAAAATGTTGTTTTTTTTCAATTTTTTGGAAAAACTGGATCTCTGCAACTATTTTATCCGGTTCTTGTCCTTCTTCATAATCTATCTAGTTAAAGATAATGTCACTCTCATCTATAGTTTCACCCTCAATCAGGAGCGTCGAGCGAAAGCAATTTAACGCACATTGTGAGGAAATTGTTTATAACAAACGAATAGAGCGCCTTGAAGTGTAAATACTGTACATTGAGATAAAAAAATTCCATTGATTCCAATGGCGTTGAAATTCATATACCTCATAAGAGAAAAGATCACACAAAAAAATCGAACAAAAATAAAACCGCACAAAAGCAGGTTTTGCTGTATTTAAAACGTATGCATCTTTATCTAAATTTGCTTTTGAAAAGACCCAGTATAAATGGAAGCCATTCACTTTATATTGATTTAAACGATTACAAAATACCAGTTCACATGGTAAACTTACTAGATGTAATAAACCTGCATATCTCTTCTGAGAGTAAAAACAAAATCCATGAAGTCCAGGATATGCAATCCAACAGATCAACTGACATCCACGTACTTCTATCGTCTCCTCTGAATTTAGAGCCCCACGTGCTTTTTCACGATCTTTACCCTCTTAACGTGACTTGTGACCCCATGTCCTACGATAAGTTTTCCTCCTTTTTGATCTTCTATATCAGCTCTCCAATTTGTATGTCGAATTTTGGAACACCCTGTATAATAAAAAAAAATGCGGATTCAGATGTTCATTGTCTAGTTTCTTGCATTTTACCTCTTTTTTCATTCCAATTTGAGCCATTATTGTTATAAAAAGATGTCATCTGCATATCCATGAAATTTCTATAAATTCAGAAAAAAGGAAATCAGTTTTTCAAAAAAACGATCAATACCTCCAAGAACTCTGCATTTCTAAATTAGATATTCTTCAATGGATCCCGCTCCTCCAATGATTTATGAAAGTCATAAAATAGACATCTATATACGTAAGAACTGCCTTTCAAAACAAAGATCTTCCAGATATCATAGTGTAAATATGTTTATTGAATATACCAAACAAATTTTAATAACAGTATCATTGTAGTAACAAGTAAGGGGCAGCTCAGGTATCATCCTCTTCCTTGACCTTGATCCCTAAGAAAAATGGGCTACAGAATTTTTTACTGGAGAGATAAATTTAATTTTTACTGCTAAAGCTGTAGCTAATATGGACTGCGTTACAGAATTGAGTACATAAGCAGAAATAACGTTATCCTGATTAACAGTTTATATAGGCTCTAAAAAGTCTCCAAAAATTACTAGAAAATTAAATACTGTAATTTTAAATTTAGTTCTACTTTGCAAGCGCTTCATAAGTTCAATCAATAAAATTCATTTTGGAGAGCTCAAACGTCCTCCCGTTGGTGTGGTGTGTAGTTAGGAGAGGGGGCCAGCTCAGGTGTCGTTCTCATCACTTGACCATGTTTCAAAAGGACGAGGTCCGTCGCCAAAAGCCCTCAAGTAGCTGAACAGTGTGACGCTAATATTCACTTACTCACGCGAGTCAACTTATGCCGCAAATAACAGAAAAGGTGGACAGTCGGGAGCTAGTTTTGAGTACATATGGAACCATGCCTGGGTACCTTCACACGTGGTCAACTGGCACTGTCTGCTGCGGAGATCTCAAAACCATATTTTCCTCCTCACTAGTTGACTCAACCAAAAGAATATAGTGGAAGCTCCACTCTTCACACGTGGCTACTTGTGTCCTAATAATGCAGAAAGCTTTTACTTCGGAATCAATCCTTGTACCGCTCAGATATTGAGCTTTGCCACGTGCTCCCATTTCAATCAACTCTTTGTCCGAGGGTGAAAGGAATTCTCTTTCCTCTTCACACGAGGATTGGTGACACAGTAAATAAGATGACTGGTACAAAGTTGCCTCATATGAAACCGACCTGATCATCAAGTGCAGACAGCATTATAGTTTTTGAATCCTGATGTACATACAGAACCTGTTTTCGCATATTCTTAAAAATAAAATTACACTGCACAAGAAACTTCCGACAGCATTTAGACAGACGATTGATAAAACCATCTGTCTTTCTATCACTCTTGTAACTATGTCGAAGGTATAAAGATAAATCGCTCTACTTGAGAAAATAATTTATGTTCTGTTTCTTGCTGAAAAGAAGCACAGTTACTAATGTTTTTATACATTTTCCAAATCCTAGAATTTATTTTAGATAACTCACGATTTGTTTGTACATACCAAATAAAATATTTCTTTGAAAGAAATTTTTTGTGTGGACTATTTTTAAGACGCACGCAAGTCCATAGCACTTAAGGCATGAACCAATTGGTCCCGGGTCGTGGGCGCTGGTATGGTCCTTGTCTGGTTCTCGACTTGGCCTTAATAAGATCATGATCCAAATCCTTTAATCGTCAATATTGTTCACAGACATATTCTCCTAAAAACTGGAATTTCGAACTATGTGTCAACTGGCAACAGTGGCAAAACTGCATTATTATGCCATGACCCTCGTCCAGGCTTACCACCAGTCACCACCATTTTGGTGAAAGGTCGCAGTCAATTTGTTCCTAAGTTTGTGAGATTGTGGATCAAGCACATTTATTTATTACATGTTATAGTTTTTGTACAACCATATGACAAAATCTATTTAAAAGGGTCACAGGTGGTCCTAGTTTTGTAAAGGGGCCCAGGACTTCCAGATATTTTAAGATGCCACTATACACTTGGGATTCTCTTTTTGTCTTAAGTCTAATATTCATAATGGTTTTTTCAAAAAGGTAAACAAAAGTTCTTGAAGGCTATTACTAATTATTCTTGTTGAAAACCTTAATAGAAGAGTATTTGTGGAAATCACAACTCTCTGTTACCACACCATTTCTCTACCATTCTCTACGTCCCTCTCTTTGGTGTATTTAATGCGTCAACCACAGTGAAGAGATGCATGCTTTTTCAGCTGTAGTATATTACATAAAGTAACGCTTCACGTCTCCAAAAACAATATGAAGAGGGATACAAATATAACAGAATCGAAAGCAAGCATGCTTTCTAGTTATGAGTTATGCTGTTAGGTGGTATTAGTTTGGGGTCTCTCACGATCGTTAGTGAGCTGGTCCCAGTCTGAATGAAGTGAATTGCTTGTGGTGCTCTGTTGTGTGCATTTCTGATTCAACGCTTTGGTGATAAGGGCAATGGCGACCCTAATAAACAAAGATTGTGCGTGAAATTTTGCTTTCTGTTGGGAAAACCATTACCATTAACCGTTACCGAGACTGTTAACGAAACCTTTAATGGCAATGCTTTCTAAAAATCACAGATCTATGAATGTTTTTTCTCGTTCAAATCTAGCAACATGTCAACTGAAGGAATGCCACCCACCCGGGGTCCTTCGACAGAAGAAATTAGAAAGCATTACCAAAATCAAATGTGCAAGCGATGAAGATCGTCGAAAGACCATTGACCAAATTTCTGAATAAACGAACGTGTCTTGGAGCACGTTCACGACAATGCTCAAGCCCGTACAGCTTTGATGGTTCGACAGTTTTTGACAAACAACAACATGATGCTTGTACCTCATCCACCCTACTCACCCAATTGGACTCCGTCTGCCTTTTTCCCCCACAGATGAAGAGAAGTCTGAAAGGAAAACGATTTTTTTTAGTGATGTGGATAAAGTCAAAGAAAACACCTTAACGGCTTTGAACAGTATCCTGCCTCAAGAGTCCCAGAACTGTTTTAAGTAGAGACAAAAGCGTTAGGACAAGATCATCAATGGACATAAAAAATGCAAAATAAAAAATAACAAAAATAAATTCTAGTTTATTTTTGGATCTCACCTTGTATAGCCCTTCAAAATTAAACTGCACCATATTGCCATTCTCGTTACTTTCCTATCTAAATAACTAACACATCGTATTAATCACACACACACAAACAGTGCTTTACACCTCTTCAAAATATTTCCGAGCACCGCTTCTGCTGATAAATGACTTCTGTCCTTTTAACAGACAATTAAATGCGTCGGATTCCCGCTCTCAATTGCAGGAAAGAATACTTTTGCAACTTTTAAAGAAAATTTGTCGTGAATAAGTGATTCCAATTACTCAATTATTACTTTAATTACTTAGAACTGGGAAGAGGACTTTTTAACTTTTCTCACTTGAACCGCTCGACAGATTTCGAAGGAAATCCTTAGCTTGTCAAGAGCCTGTTACGTAAATTCCTAGAAATAGAATTTTTCTCAGCTTCGAAAACTTCCCCGAAACTTAATAATGAAATAAAACAAGTTAAAAAGAGACGGATTTCGTACTTTTTACTGATAAGATTGACAGAAATTTATCTAATTAAGAAGTTTTAGTTTTAAGTTACTCGAGAAACTTACTTTAAATTAAAAAATTATTTTAAAAAAATTATTTTTAAATGAAATTTATTTTTTGCACATTTCTATATTTATTTTAAATTAAATTTACATTTAGAATTAAAATTAGTTTTATTTCTGCATTCACAGAAAATTTGGTGCTGAAAAAGATCTCTATAAACATAATATAATCACATATATCAGTGTGAAGAGATGAATATTTTTAATTTTGATAGACTACTGGATAAAACCGCTTTATGCCCTCAAAAAATTTTAAGATCATTTAAAAGTAATTACATTTTCTGAAATAATAATGTATATGAATACTGACTTAAGAACATAACTATGAAAATTATTAACTAAACCTACTATAATACCTTTTGAAACTTTTTTCACGTAACTTCACTGACGTCTAGTTTCCAACGTAAGAATCTCGTTTTAGACAATTCTAATTTTGATTTTATTCTAAACTTCCTTTTAAAAAAGATACTTGAATAAGTCCACTATGAAAAAATTGCATTTTTATATACCTTAAAGCAGTTCCTTGGTAGACCACTATTTACATTTAAAAAAAAAATTTCTTCTTTAGAACTAGATACTAATATAAGACTGTTCTCTGCCCCTAGAATATATTTGCAACGTTTTTAAAGTTTTTTTTACTCATTTATGAATGCAGCTTTCAGCAACCTATTTGCAATGCAAACTCGACGCCAACTGCCCTTCATTTAGGGTCAGGTTGTATATTTATTTCTGTAATTGTGGAAATTCATCACTTCTTAAGTTCGATTTCTAATGGAAAATAACGAGTAAGAAACTTCGGCCGATGATTAAAAAAAATGAGATAGGATTGGAATTTGAAAGTTATATTATCTCTTCTAAGAAAGTAAGCTCTGTTTACTTTTATTCCCGAATATGTAAGGAAGGAAATATAAAATTTAAATAGGATAGTAAAATTTGGTTAGGTTAATATTTATAACACATATATATAAACACACAAGCACACATATATATAAACCCTATATGGATAGATGCGAGGGATGTATGGGTGGATATGTATGAATAGATACATGTTTGTATGTTGTTATTAACAACAGAATAATACAATGATAAAAATAACAATTATAAATGTAATTAATAAAATTAAATGAATCTCCACGTTTCAAAGAGCCAAGAGAAAAAGTACAGGTAAAAAGATAATTCAACAATTAAAATTACAATTTTGAATAGGATTTTAACATCAAGCATATCCAGTGGCGCACACATGTTGGGGGCACGGTTCCGGACCCCCATTCCTGGCCCTTGACTTTTTTCGATTGATTATAATCTTATCTCAGTCTTTCATCCCTTCAGTGGGTCAATAAATTAGTACCAAGTTTGCTTGGGAACTAAACACTGGGGGTTTCGCGTCTGACTGACCACCTGACTGGAACATCTGTTCTTGCATCTCATTGTTCAAGCTCAGGAAAACTTAGATGGGCCCAGAAGACCTTGGCCCGTTGCGATTATCTCACCAAAATAGTACGTGAAATTTAATTATTTGTTTTTTAAAATTTGTTTTACAAATTAATACTAATTATTTATTTAATAGTTTATTTTGTACAGTTTTTTGTCCCCGATAATTGACAAAATCGAAAGAATATGATTGGCCACATATTGGGGTAGGATACGAGAATGATGGACTTTCGACCCTCAACCCACCCCCACCACCTCTTTGAAAAATTCCTGTGTGCGCCCCCCACTGAGCATATCAAGTATTTCATAATCTCAAAACACAAAAATAGCTCTTTTAGATGATGTTTTAAACAATAATTACTTTCAGGATACTCACGGTAAACGTATTATCAAGGACATCAATAAATTTTTAGTTCATAAAAAAACAAAAACAAAATTATTTTAGGTAAGAATGAATACAGTACTTTTCTTTTTATGGATAATTCTTATAACAAACTAATTTTCTTAATATTTTTACTAAACATCTATCACTTTTTGCCTTTAAAAATATTATTATTATAATAGCTTCCAAAATATATCAAAGAAAAAGTAGGTTTATTTTAAATTAGTCATGGGAATTTGGTCAAGACGAGTTCATTGTGACACAAGTTTAAAAAGGGGGCAATTTTGTATGCAAAAAAAAAAATCACAGAGCAGCGGCCACTGAAAATTTGACACACATGAAACAAATATACGTCGATGGCGTAAACAAAAGGATATAATTTGTGCTTAGAAATGTTTAACAGTCCTTAACAATTATTTTACATACTATACTATAATACATTCTTTAAAAAATGTTGCACGACAAATGCATCGGATGGCACGGATGACAACATAGTGTGGGAAAATGGCGTCGCCGACATCAATTCCGAAGTCAGCTGTGACACACACGCACCCAATGGAAATGCCAAATCATTTCGAAATAGGATACTGATGGTTAGAGTAATTATAGGTTCTAGTGTGGTAAAATAAATTAGTTATTAATTTCTTTTATTATTTTTAGCAATTTTTTAAAACATTACTTAAGTATCGGATATTAATGAAACTTAAGCACAATTTTTTTATTTTTTATTTTTACTCAAAAAAGTCGAAAATTGAGGGTGCGGCTTAGAATCGATAACAACATTTTTTCACAAAATATTTTGAGAATTTCGGGTGCGACTTAGATTTGAGTAAATACGGTACAGTAGAACGTAGTTTATTCGAATCAATTGGGACCGGACACCGTTCGGATACGCGATTGTTCGGATAACCGAAAACCGAATGCGATCCATGCAGTATATGATACTGGACGCTATACAAATATTGAAAATCATCCTATGCGGGAAAAGTGCTTGAAGAAAAAGCCAAACGGGCGCAAAATGTAACAATTTTACCTTGGTTGTGGAAAATAATCACTTATTTTTCGCTGTACCATTGTACACCTTCGTTTTTTCAATGCACAATGTCTCTGATTCTCTTTAGCAGCAGTAGTTGAGTAGGACAGTACTCTCTGATTGTTGTTCGTACCACTCCACAGCTATCTCTAACGCAGAAACGCGTCAGCATTTGATGAACCTTTGCTATTTTCGTTGTTGTTGTCCTCGTCCTCTTCCGTTTCATCGTCGACAGGGTCGGATTCTTCTTGCATAGAAGTCACTATCACGTCATTATTTAGCATTTGAAATACACATTCTTCTGCCATCCAGGTTTCTACATTAACAAAACTCAACAAAAGAGCACGTATACACCCTCTCACTTGGAAACAAACTGACCTAATATTCCGCGAAGATGTTTACCATATCACACAACTGAAATTCCCCAAATATCCCTCACCTTGGGTTTCCCGTCACTCATGGCTTCACAGGAAACAAATGTTGAGCATTGCACTGTTCGAAAACGTATCTGGAATTAGATTCGGATATTTGACACTCTGGATAATAAAAGTTCGGATAAACGACGTTCAACTGTATATTAAAAGGATTTTCTGAAAATTTCTTTTCTTTTACAGAGTACGCTCTCTATTCAGTAAAGTCCGATACAATGAACCAAACACCCTGTCTTCCAAAGGAATCGGAAGCCACTTCGTATATTCGTATCATTTCAGACAAAGCGGCTTCTTTTATTTCCGGAATGACATTCCAAAGATCTTGAATCTCTAAGTAAAGAGATAATTAATTAGGGCAAAACCACAGAAATATCTTCCGAGAGAAATTTTCTTGGAATGTGCAATATCTTTCAAGAAAATTCTCCTCTTAAGTTTGATAAAATCAAAATGGCATCATTCCTGACAGTAAAAAGAAAATGCAAATTGTATAATTCTTCGAATTTCTGAAGCACCGGTTACAGAGATTATTAAATTCCGAGGCAAATTTCTGACCTCAATAAAAGCGGAAAAAGAATGCGTTGTAAATTTATGCGCATATTCATTAAATATGGAACATAAAAAACATGATGAATACATTACGTGGAAACTCAAAATTAATTACGAAAATTGAAATTTCGAACATGATTAAAAATAAGTTTAAAGAATCTCTTGAAAGTCTGAGATAAAATATCTTTTTCTTAATATTATAAAATCGTTTGTTTTCATTCAGGATTTCGTGAATATTCGATGCAATTTCTAAATAAATCATAGTTTAAAAAAACTAAAAAACACGCTTTTATAGCTAATCGAACTAGAAAGTAAAAAATAATTCTTAATATAGGAATAAAATGATTAACGAGAAAATGAATGCCATTGTGGTAAAAGCGTGGGGTGCAAGCTCTAAAAATTTCAAAAATTCCGTTAAATACAGGTGAAACTAATAAAAGCGTGTTAAAGAAAATTAGATAACTTTAATTTTGTTTTTAAAATATTTAATAAATTTGTATTATCAAAAACATTTTAGTGTATTTATCTAAATATATTTTACTTTTGTAAACAGAAAAGTGAAAAATTAAATGGAATTTTTGTAATATCAATAAATAGATTAACAAAAAAAACAAGAAAAAACGAATTTTTTTTTTAATTTGTGTGAATTTTGACAACAAATTTTTGTTCTGGTAACCATAGGAATCAAAAGTTGTAATAGTCATTCTTATAGCGAAGTGTTTTTTAGAAACTTCGTTTGATTAAGATATATTAGCTCTTTATAAGGCAGTGGTACATGAGTATACTTCCCATCAACGGCATCAGGGACGTCTTAATGCATGGGCCAACTGGGCCCGGGCTCAGGACCTCGGATTGGAAAAGGGCCTCTTCGTGATCTCAACTAGACCTCAAAATGATCATAATCAAAATGACTTGTATGGTTGAATGTTATTCTGGGACATGCCAACTGGCAAGAGTGGTAAGACTTGTGACGGATCTATACTCAGCTCTACTAACCCCTTGGGGATTCTGTACGGAAAATAAGTATTTCAAGCAACTTTCACCGAAGGTAAGAAAACGAGATTATGCAAATTAAGTTTATTGTATAAATTCTGTATTCGCGAGTTTTGAAAGTTAGTGAAGTGAGAGTTCATGAAGTGAAAATATAAGATTGTTAAATTGAGAATTGAAGATTGCCAAAGTGAGGATCGCTCGGAGGCTTGGTGATCAAGTCGACCGTTAGTGTACGAGGCCTCTGATATAGGATTTTGGAAGTACAAGAGTTCAGGTACGGTGCTTCTTATTTCAATAGAAGTTAGAGAGTAAATTGTTAAGCTTGTCCGAATTAGAAACGAGCTAGTATAAGTTATTGTAGAAATTAGTTGAATGTCTGCAAATATTATTCCCATGCTTACTGGTCTCACCTTTGTGCTCTAAATATTGATCAAAACTATCTTAATTGGATTATCATTGCGTCTGTGTTGATTATTGTGACAAATAAACGATTTTAGTGAATCATGTCGCCTGATCAATTAGTTGCTCCTACACTTCTAGCCGGGTCCGAGAGAAGACAAGAGGGGGGTAGAGGGAAGTTGGAATAGTCCCCCATTACAGACCGCATTATTATGTGATGACTGCCGTCCATGTCTAGGCCTAGGCTTGCCATTATACACCATAATTATTCATTTAATTGAAAAGCGGCATTCGGTTTGTGCCTAGTGTGGCGTCGTGGACTTAGTAGCGTATTGTGACGCCAGGCTAATCATTAAAAAAATACTTTTTTTGTGAGCTAAAATTGGTTTATTTCACTTTTTAACATGTAGAAGATCACTAGGAAGAGAAAAAGGCCAGTTTCAGGTGTTAGTTCTATTTAGCCAGTTAATTGCATTGGTGTCCACTCCTCGCGTCTTCTTTATTCGTCCGTCGGATACTGTCTCAGCAGTCGATCTCGGCGTTCCTCTCGGGAGTCAATCGTGAGTGTCGATCCTCTCTTTCACTGGGTCGACCCTTTTAAGCACCAGGGGCGGGTCCACTCCCCGTCCCTCATCAACCCCCATTGGCAAGCCTCAAGGTTTTCACCCTGCACCTCGGTCTCACTAGCCCGCCTTTGGTGCAGGGATAACAAAGGCTCGGGTCCCTCTCAAAAATTTCCGGTGACAAGGGCTTGGCTGACATCTGATACTCGAACCACCTCGCCGCCTTTTCCTCTTTTGATGCCACCCGCCGCCGTCTGCCGAGGCACCAGCCTTTCAAGACGGACAATCACTGCCTATGGACGAAAAATAATGCAGTGATGCCCAGCCCATAGGGTTTACCAGTTACACCAGCGCCGACAGTCCAGCTGTCCGACAAAGCACAATGACGCCAAAGCCACGTGCTCTCCAGCTGTGGCGTGAATCATGAATAGGGGCGATTTCTTCTTTGTGACTACGTCACACTAGGTTTGTGATATTGTGAGTCATACACATTTATTTATTACGGGTTACCGTGTGTTTGAGTATTTGACTGCGTGGGCATTGTACTGTCTACTTATAAGGGTCCCAGGTGGGCCCCGTTTTTGCATGGAGCCCAGATCCTCAAGAAATCTTAAGACGTCCCTGAACAGTATTAATTTTTAAATTTAAATTCGAAGCTATTTCCCCACCCATGATTTGTGATGCTAGTACTTCGGCCAGCATGACAATAATTTTTTTGATTTTCAAATTGTAAGCACAAGGTATAATCCGTAAATTTTCAGAGCAGCAAAAAAAAAAAAAAACTGATCTAAATAAAGCAGGGATGAGCAGACTTTTACAGGGTTCGGGCTACTTCTGATTTTTTCAAGGTGTTGCGGTCCACCCATTGGCGTAGGTGTAATAAGCTAAAAGAAAGTATACAATATGAACCCCTATTTTATGAACCTCTATTTTATGAACCTCTATTTTACGAACCTCTATTTTACGAATTTTTCTATTTCGCGAACTTTTGCCATCAACCAAAAACATTTTACAATTTTCTTCGTAAAGTAGCCTCCAAATAGCGAAGTGCATTTTCTATTCAACAAAATTTTCTCGAAAATTCGATTTTTTCCCCTTTTTTTTAAAAGAAAAAATACCGTATTTACTCGAATCTAAGCCGCACTTTTTACCCAATGTTAATGCTACTGAAAATCGGTTGCGGCTTAGAATTGAAGGCGAAAAATGTGTTGGAGGGGGTATTTAGAGCTATTACAGCTTCATGCATGTATTTAAAAGTTTTAATACATAAAATAATTAATTGTTCCCTTCTTATTAGTTTTCCTTTTAAATTTACTTTAATTTCGTAAAATTGGATATCGATAAACTACACATTTTACACTATTTTTCAATTTTTACAAAATCTTGTTGAGAATTTGGGACGCGGCTTAGAATCGATGGTGGCTTAGATTCGATTAAATACAGTATTTCTAGACCTTCGTATGATGGAATGATTATTAGGTCTTAGTGAAAGTGGTCACCCCAAAATGTCTTGGCGGTCCACCGGTCGATCACGATCGACTTGTTGCCCACCCCGGAAATAAAGTATGATAAACTAAAATCGGTGACCACAGGCAATGTTTACTAAAAAAAATACAGACATTTCCGTTTATGCCCTACTAAAGTACATGAGAAGATAAATGGATACGTTTGTATAGCTTGTGCTGTTCCCTGTTTTCTGAAATTTCATGGAATATGTATAAATTCTTTAATTTTTGAATAAAAATATCTAGTTAAAAACTCCTTTTATAGATTTAAATATTTACCATATAGATTATATAAATATCATGTAATACGGTATAAGAAAATGCAAAACATAAGATATCCTATCTTTGAATAGCTCCTAGTGAGTGATGAGAAACCTACTTTTACCACAAAAAAATAGTCTTAAAAATTAAATTAATTTTTGGCAAAGCTAAATAAATTTATTTTTATACTCTGCTGTTCACAATGCAACTCCAAGCAGAGTTGGTGGACATGGTGGCCGCCAGGGGCCTCCAACGCATGTAGGGGCCCCAAACTTAATGGATTCCAAATATAAATTCAACGTGCAACAAAAAGATCTTGAAATGAATGATACTGAAACCCTAATAATTTCCACGGATTTGAGTCGCGCAGCAGAGCTAACCATCTATATTTCGTATATTTGTATTGTTACAATCTTTACAAAATTTTCGTATGCGGGTTTTTTTTTTTTTTTTTTTTTTTTTTGCAAAAATTTTATTTTGAACAAACGAATATTATTTAAGTTAAACAAGCTCATTTTTAGTTTACAGCCGTGCTTAGTCACTTTCGGATACATTTTACACTCATGGGGGGGGGGGGGGGGAATCTCAACATAAAAAAAACTTATTGTTGATAAATGAAACTTTGGCAATACATTTGTGATGGGTCTATAAGCGTCTATGACTAACCCCTTAGGGACTCTTCTGGGAAAATAGTTTTATCAACCAACTTTCACCGAAAGAAGGAAACGTGATTATGCAAAAAAAAATTCTCAATTGCGTCAAGGTTGCGGTGAAGGTCACTTTGCGTTTGCTTTCTGTTTGGAAGACGGGAATGGTTGCGGTTGTTTTGAGTCTTTTGCTGACGTAGTAAAAAGGGGAATTCCCTCATATTGGCGCGGGACACAACCGATAGTTTTTTTTATTCTTAAGGATTGCTTTATTGAAGAACAGTGGAATATAAGAAAAATATATCATAAAAAAAGGAAATATTCTGAAATATATTTTTATCACATGTATTATTTTCTTTTTGAATTTATCCTGTGAATATGTAAATAAAGGCTTATGAACATTTTAAATCAATTTTATCATAAAATAATTAATAAGTTAGTTTTGTATATAAAACTTTTTTTCCCGTCAGATACGTGTTTAAATAATTTAATTAACACAGTGTCGAATGAAAAACTAAAATTAAAATAAAAAAATTAAATGTTTTTATCGGATAGTATTATTTTCTTTTTGAATGTTTTTTTCAGTGAATGTGTACTTATAACTAGGTTTTCCCACATAGTGTTTTTTTATCGCTTACATATGTTTAATCAAACATCCAAACGTTTCAAGAGCTATCTGTAGAATTTTTTTTATTAGTATTTATAGATAATGGATTTAAATTTATATATTTTTTAAAATCAAAGGAATATTTCTATTATTTTATTATTAAATTAATTATTTGTTAATAAAAAGTATATCGCCTGTTATTTTGGATAAAAATACGTTCTAGGGACATTTTTAAGCTAACTGTAAGTAGCGATTGATTGATTAATGAAAACCTGAAAATTATTTTCCTAAAAACTATCTATTATTAAAAAATGATGACTTTTTTTTTTTTTACTCAAGCATTAAAATAGTTTTCTTTTTATTGTTTAAATTTATTATTTTTTTACTATATCAATATTGTTTTTGATATGTCATGAATAGAAACTTGAAGATGAATCTTATATCTGAGGGGAGAGTCAGGGAGAGAAAATAGTTCTACACTCTCAAAAAAGCCACTGTAACACCGTGCTGTAGAAATGGAAATGAAACCTGTTTGTGACATTAGTAAGATCTGGAAGATATTTCGAAAAAGGGAAGTGTGTAATGACGTTAATATAAAGGAATCACACACATACCAGGAACTTTGATAAAGGAAGGTGAATTTCCATAGCAATATGTTATGCATTCGAAACAAATTTTAATAAAACACTCAAAATACTTAAATCAATCATTTAATAATTTCTTCTTTTATAAAGATAATCGCATGAAACTTTTTTCCCGTGCGTCGAATATTTCAAAAAATCCTCACAATTTCACTTCAAGATTTAAAAGAGTAGTGAAATTTTGTAATTTGAAAAATTTCTACTTTTATGTCTTTTTTCAACATACAACTATTTTTAAAAAGGCTACATTTTCGTTTCCGGGGACTAAAAAATTGCAACGAAAGAATTGAAAACTGAGTGAGTGATTTTTAAATTCGCACTGTTCGCCTATTCGAGGGTTATTGGCGATGGACGTCGAAATTTTCAACCATGGGCAAGTGACGATGACGACACCTGAGCTTTCACCCATCTCTCATAATTAGTACACCACACCAACGCAAGAACAAATTTCGAAAAAGGGAGTTTTAATGACATAGTTAAAGAAATCACTCACATCGCGCTCATACACACACATAAGTGCTATCGTCCAGATGGAAATAGGAAATTCCCATGGGGATTAAGTTATTTACTCGGTAAAAGCCTGTGCAACGCCGCGCTAAGCGGAGAGGAAATAAACAAAGTTTTTTCGAAAAATAATTTTGGAAGTGCTGATTTTGTGAAGAGAAGGGAAAATTTTCTACGAGAAAGTCATGATACGCACTCATGGGCCATGCACTCACATCGTACGTTTCACACCCACACAAAAGTGCTGGAGTCAGAAAGAAAGGAGGAAATGAACATGGGGATTAAGTTATACCCTCGGTAAAAGCCCGTGCAACGCCGGGCCATGAAAGCTAGTATTATATAAATTCTGTATTCGCGAGTTTTTAGAATTAGTTGGTGAATGGAGGATCGTAAATTTATTAAGTGCAAATCTGAGTTTATCAATTGAAAAATTCTAAGAGAGGATCACTCGACAGTGATTAAATCCGGATAAGGATTGCATTCAAGGCCTCAACTGTAGGACTCGACTTCATAAAAGTACAGGTATCGTGATCCTTATTTAAATAGAAGTTAGCTTATTAGTGCGCAACGTAGTTTATATTAAGCTTGTATAAGTTATCGTGGTATCAGTTGAGGGTCCGTAACTATTATCCCCGGGCTAATTGGTCTCACCTTCGAGCTCTACATATTGATCAAATTTCTTAATTGGATTATTATTGTGCTTTCTTGATATTCTGTGTCAATAAAATAATTAGAGTGAATGATGTCGACTGATTATTTAGTTTTTCCCACACCTCTAGCCGGGTCCGAGGGTAGACAAGGGGGATCAGAGGTAAGCAGAAACCGACAAGTATTACGCATTTGTCAAGGTAACATATGTAGTTGATTAAAGTTTCAAGATCACAGGTTAATGTAAGCGCTACAACCGCAATTTCAGATGTAAAATGATGATAAATTAAGAACCAATGTGACCACCACAATTTTAAATGCAAGCATGCAAACCTGAATACAATGTATTGTACAAGTACCGGATATCAATTTGTGGGGTGGAATTGCACACCTGTTGTTCTTGGTCCGGTCAATATAGTGTTGTTTAATTCTGGTTGTGGATGACGCTATCGCTGCCGTACAACGATGCCCTATCCACGCTCTATCGGTGTAATATCTGGTGATCTAGCAGGCCAAGGTAACACGTTGATACTCTATTAACATGTTCGGTTATAGCAGGTAATGAAGGCGCACGTTAATCATCTTGAAAACACTCATTAAATGATGTTTATAAATGCCATTGCAACAGTTTGACTTACCAGACTGACGTATTAGTTTGCAGTCAGGGTGTGTGAATTAACCTAGAGAGTGCTCCTGTAATCGAAAAAAAATTGCTCGCTCAAACCATAACAGTAGGTGCAGGCCCAGTGCGTCTAGATTGCAGAAAGGTTGTTTGCAGGCACTGACTTGGCCTTCTTCTAATCAATAAACAACTTTGATCGGAGAAAGCAACACATCGCCACCCCGTTCTGTATTAATTTGTAGCGAGACATCACTGAAGTCGCAGATATCATGATTTGGAGATAATGGTATGAAAGCTACAGAGCATCTGGCTGAGAGCTATTTCACAAATGATTACTCTGTTACAGTTCATTGTGTCACTCTGGTGTTGAAAAAACTGTAATTTCTGCTGTAGATGCTCTACAATACTCCCAAGCCTTGTGTTGAATACGATAGTGTTTCTTGTGATAAGTGCCCCGAGAGTGGTTGGACCATAGTTTTCTTGAGATAGTGCTTTTCTGGGACCACTGCTGATAAAAACCATACGCAGTGGATACGTTCCTGCCAAGTCTTTCTGCAATATTGTGGAAAGAAAATTCACTTTTTTCTGCTCTTTTATACAACTTCGTTCAAACTCAGAGAGCTTTTGATGTCATGATAACTGTAACTGTGTAATGGAACTGAACTATTGTAACTGTATGTATATATGATTGTTATGTGGTTGCTGTTGTGAGATGACGTTGTCACCTGATGCATAATAAAATATTTAACCAAGAACTGTCTGATCGCTTTACAAACGTAACATGGTGTCAGGAGTGGAAGCGTAGATCGGATTGAAAAGATATCCACTTGCGTAATGGAAGCCTTCCGACCCCCTGCTCCGCTGCAATTTTTGCTAGGAAATGTGAAAGAAAAATGGCGAAAATGGAGGCAAGAACTGGAGAATTATCTGCTTGCAACAGGAAAAGATGATCGAACAGATAAAGTTAAAATTGCAATCCTGTTGAACTTATTGGGCAGTGAAGGACTTGAAATATACAACACCTTCAAGTTAGAATCGAAAGCGAATTTTTCGGAGGTTCTTCAAAAATTTGAAGAATACTGCTCACCACGACAGAATGTTGTGTATGAGCGTTATAAATTTTTTTCATGTGTTCAACTGGAGGGCCAAACCATTGAGACATATGTCACTCAGCTAAAGACTCTAGCATCCACGTGCGAGTTTGATAACCAAGAAAATGGATTGATTCGTGACCGCATCGTGCTGGGAATCAAAGACAGTGGGTTACAAGAACGACTCCTGAGAGAAAATAACCTCAGTGTTGAAAAAAGCTATTGAAATCGTCCGGGCAGCTGAAGCGAGCCGGGAGCAAATCAGAAATATGAAGAAAGATACAGCCACAATAAACTTCGTGAAGGAGTATCAGAACAAGCCTAAAACCCAGTACAACTGCAAGAAGTGTGGACGAAAACACAAGCCTCGAGAGTGTCCAGCGTTCGGAAAAGTTTGTGCCAAGTGCAAGAAGAAAAACCATTTTGCTGCTAAATGTTTACAGAATACAAAGAACATTCATGAAATGAACGTTCCTGAAAATGAACTGGTTTATATTGATTCTGTGAATGAAGATGAAAATAAATGTGCAATGAAAAATAGTACAGACTCTAATGATAAAAATGTAGAAATGGTAAGTGAAACTTGGTATAAAAATGTTTCATTAGATGTAAATAATAAGTGTTTTGATGTCAATTTTAAACTGGATACTGGAGCTGAAGTAAATATTTTGCCACTGTATATTTTGAGTATGTTAAAAGTTAATCCAAAACTTAGTAAAACTAATATATCTCTAACTACATATGGTAATTTTAATTTAAAGCCAGATGGTTCCCTTATAATTAATTGCTCTACTGATAAACTCAAAAATGTTCCTTTGCCTTTCTATGTAGTAAATGTAAAATCCAAACCAATATTAGGGTTAAGAGGTTGTAAGGAATTAAAACTTATTGAAAGAATTGATGCTATTGAATGTTGTATAAGTAAAAATGAGTTAATTAAGCAATATAAAAATGTATTTACTGGGGTTGGGGAATTTCCAAATGAACCATATCACATTACTTTAAAAGATAATGCTGTACCAGTAATTCACCCACCAAGACGTGTTCCTCTGGCTTTGTAGCAAAAATTAAAAAGTACTTTAGATAGATTAGAAAAAGAAGGAATAGTGTCAAAAGTTAATAAGCCAACTGATTGGGTGCAAAGTTTAGTCATTGTAGAAAAAAACCCAATGGAAATTTAAGATTATGTTTAGACCCTAGAGATCTTAACAAAGTTATTAAAAGAGAACATTATCAAGTTCCTTGTACAGATGATATCATTAGTAGATTAGAGGGCAAGAAAATATTTTCAGTTCTAGATTTGAAAGATGGTTTTTGGCATGTACCTTTAGATGAAGTTAGCTCTGAAATTTGTACATTTAATACACTTTTTGGAAGGTACAAATTCAACAAAATGCCATTTGGTATAGTTTCTGCACCTGAGGTATTTCAGAAAAGAAATTAAAAGTTTTTTGGAGATATTGTGGGAGTAGAGATTTATTTTGATGACATCATTATTGCAGGATATGATGAGGATTCACATGATGCAATTATGTCTAGAGTTCTTGAAAGAGCCAAATTGTTAAATGCAAAGTTTAATCCAGATAAATAACAATATGGGGTGTCTGAGGTAAAATATGTAGGTCAAATAATATCTAAATCAGGTATAAAATCTGATCCACAGATCACATAAAAGCAATTGTTGAGATGCCAACACCAAAATCAAAAACTGAAGTTAGGAGATTGTTGGGCATGATGAATTTTCTTTCAAAATTTATACCCAATGTATCCAAAGTTACTGCTCCATTAAGAGAAATCATTCATGAAAATGTAGAATTTAATTGGGGAAAAGAACAAGAATTTTCCTTTGTAAACATTAAAGAATTGTTAGCTAAAGCTCCAATTTTAAAAGTTTTTAGTGTTAATGATGAAATAGTAATACAATGTGATAGTTCAAAAGATAGGCTAGGATCATGTTTAATCCAAAAAGGTCAACCGGTATCATTTGTCTCACGCAGTTTAACAAACAGTGAGAAAAATTATGCACAGATTGAGAAAGAATTATTGGCAATTGTTTTCTCATTTGAGAAATACCATAATTTTGTATATGGACGTAAAGTTGTTGTACAGAGTGACCATAAGCCCTTAATGACAATTGTTAAGAAACCTATGCATAAAATATCTTCTAGAATGCAAAGAATGATTTAAAATTATTAGAATATGATTTTGAAATAAATTATGTACCAGGTAATCAAATGTTTCTCGCTGATACTTTATCACGAGCATTTCCTGTTAGTGAAACTGTAAGGGATGATCCTGAAATGCTAAATATTGTGCATACTATTTCAAAACATTTACCCATGAGTGAAAAGAGACATGTATAATTTAAAAAAGAAACTGAATTAGATCCAGAACTACAAATAGTTTTTAAATATATCAAAGAGGGCTGGCCTAAATCTTACAAAAATGTAGACAATAGTGTAAAAACATATTATAAAATTAAAAATAACATCTATATTCAAGAAGGGTTGTTATTTAGCAATGAAAAACTAATTGTACCTTATAGTTTGAGATAAGATATGCTACAACTAATTCATGAGGCTCACTTTGGGATAGAGAAATGTAAGAAAAGAGCTAGAGAAATAATGTATTGGCCAGGGATGAACTCTGACATAGAAACATTAGTATCACAATGTGTAATATCTGAAAATTTTAAAAAAGCTAATAGTAAAGAGCCATTAAAAACTCATACAATTCCCTATAGACCCTTTGAAAAGATAGGAGTAGATATAATGGATTTGGGTAATACAAGTTATCTAGTTGTAATAGACTATTATTCAAAATGGATTGAAATTGCTGAACTTGTAAATAAGAGTGCAGATGAGGTAATAATTAAACTTAAAACAATTTTTCTCTAGATTTGGTGTTCCAAATATTGTAGTATCAGATAATATACCATTTAATAGTTATATTTATAAAAAGTTTGCAAATGATTGGGATTTTAATTATGCATTCATTAGTCCTCATTACTCCCCAAGTAATGGAATGGTTGAAAAAGCAGTAGGAATTTCTAAAAGCATTATGAAAAAGGCAAGGGAAGATAGACGAGATAATTTAGTAGGTTTAATGGAGTATAGAAACACCCCAATATCAGGTCTTGACCTATCTCCAGCTCAATGATGTTTAATCGTAGATTAAAAACAAAATTACCTAATCTCGAATAAATTGTTAAATGCTGAATTATTTAATAACATTCGAGAAAAGTTAATAAAAAGGCAAAACGTTCAAAAGATACATTATGATAAAACTGCTCTTCCATTACCTGAACTTGAGCCAGAAGATAATGTCAGGATACTAAATTTAAAAAACAAAACTTGGGAACCGGCTAAAATAGTTTTCAAAGCATAAATTACATCCTAGGTCATATTTTGTTAAAAATCAGTCTGGAAATATTTTAAGACTTAATAGGAAACATATAAGAACATCAAACATACCCTTTAATATAGAAACAGATCCCAATGACATAAGTACTTTCAATTCTGATGTCAGAAGTAATTGTAAATCCTCAAATATACAGAACTGTAACGAGTCAGATTGTAATGTCCAAAGAAGAAGTAACGCGTTTGTAAACCCCATCTTATTTGAATGATTATGTTATGTGATTAATAACTTAAAGGGGGGATGTCATGATAAACTGTAACTGTGTAATGGAACTGAACTATTGTACTGTATATATATATGATTGTTATGGGTTGCTGTTGTGAGATGACGTTGTCACCTGATGCATAATAAAATATTTAACCAAGAACTGTCTGATCGCTTTACAAACGTAA
>BMAO01002253.1:0-70036 GCA_019973975.1 Trichonephila clavata | reverse complement strand
AAACATGCGTCTTTATAGTGTGTGTGAGTGATAATACTACAATTAAAATGCAATTCCACTCGTGAGTGAGTGAATATTAACGTAGACCTACTAGCTAGCTACTAGCAGCCTGGTAAGCTTCTCGAGGCTTTTGAATCATAGTCAAGTGGTGAGGACGGCATTTGAGCCGGCACCCTCATCTCCTAATTACCACACCTAAATAACTAACTACACAAGCTCCCCTACACGAGGTACTAGGTTCGAACTCATGACGCGCCGACCACGAGTCCGTTACCTTGAACACTAGGCTATAGCGGCCATGCCATTCCATTCGTGAAGCTTTCGGTGTTGTCAATAAAAATAGTGCTCCACCCCCCAGTTTCTTCACTTGAATACTTACATTTGTAGAAAAAGACCAATTTTTAAACTGAGTGTTTTATAAAAGATTTGGGAGAGTAAATATATGTATTGCACATATTTCCAATGAATTTAAGCAATTTTTTTGAACAACAACCAAAATTTCATATTCCAGTAGTTTTTATATAAGTGAGTGATTATAAAAGAACAAACTAAGATCGAGAAATCTAATTTTATATGATTTCTTAAATAATTTTATGATAGCTTATGATTCTTGCGATGAAGACTTCTTCAAATTAAATATAAGTATTTTACTTTAAAATTTCGCAGTTCACATTATTTAAGAAGAAAATTTTTTAATTAACTACGAAAAACCTGGTAGTTGAGAAAATAACTAGTATTATATATTTTTCTTAGAGATTTATTCTAAATTCATTGATTATAGTTGAATTTCTCTTCCTTTTTAGGTTGTATCTGGTTATCCTGAAATAATACTTTAGAAGCATTTGGGATAAAGATCACATGCATGGCTATCTGCCGAGCTACCTTTGATATTGTTTAAATTTTGTCTGATATAATACATTTACTCTATCATATATGCAAACTAAATTAAAATTATTGTGAAATTGGCTTGTATTCGTTCATTACTTGCTCTCATTTGAGAAGTAAAAGTAAGTTTAAGAGTAAATTAAATATTTTTTTAAAAAAACGAACACGCATTACTGCGAGCTCCTCCTTCTAAGCACTTTTTTTATATGCATATAAATGGACTTTTCGATACCTTTTTTTTTGGTCTTGTTTAGCTTAAAACGTCTCTCTTTTTTTCTCGAAAGTCTGTGAGCTTCTGTTATAAGCGTATACATTGCAATATTAACTATGTATAATCAAGTTTTGATCTTTCGGGAAGTGTTAATGCTCTCGAAACAAAAAGTCATACCTTAAGCAGGGCCGGACCGTTACCTTTGGGGCCCTCGGCTAACGATATCTAAATAATTAAAAATTTTACCTTTTTCTTAAAAAATTATTGTGCGGCTTGGGATCATTGATTAACGGAAATTGAAAAAATTCCCCAGTAACTGGGAAAAAAAGTGAATGAAACCTATATTTTGTGAGTTTTGTTTGATAGATTTTGGTATAGTTTTAAAATAAGGTCCAAAATTATGAGATTTTATATTTTGACCAATTTTTCACACTTTAAATCTCCTTGATCTTATAACTTCCCCCTCTCTATTAATCCTCATGTTGCGGCCCACGTAAAATGCATGTCAGATGTTTGTGGCCCGACGTAAGAAAAGGTTGAGCACCCCTACTCTAAATGCTAAACATCTTGTAGTCAAATACTTTACTACCGCAATAACACGTTTGAGGACATTGTGGTAATATTCTGTATCTTTTCTTAGTTGCTCCTCTAATTTTTTTATTTAAAAAAGACTTATTTTCTTTTCGTGTCAACCAAACTAACATTAAATTTATATGTTCAATGGAATTTTCATGCTTTTCTAAACAACTTGTTACGTGTTTCAATCAGAAAAGCCGGTTGTGTATTAAGAATTTGTTTCAGAAAAAAGTTTGCAAGAAAAACAAAAAACACTACCAATACTAGCTGAATAACAAAGCCAAGATCTTTCCAGTACTTGGCATTTTTAAGTTTTTTAATGAAATGATTATTAGAAAATGATCTCTTTTGTTCTTTGTAATGTCTTAGCGAAACAGAATATATATTATTTGGATCTTTATTTTGAAAATAACTCATTTCATGTGAAGGGATGATATAATCAATAAAATTACTTAGCGATTTAGGCCACGAACCTACATGAATAATCCTAATCTTCCTACTCCGTGTCTTCATAAATAATTTAGAAATGTGTATTTGAAACCAATAAACAGGTACCCAAGTATCTTTTAATTTCAAGTATTATGCATTGGACACAGCACCAAATCAGTAAAATATTGTAACTTAGAATTATTATTACACAAAAATAAATGGCTACAAAATAGTGCCACTACGTTTGTATAAATGTCCTATACTCATCGGCGCCACTCTATAATATAGATTCTATCATAGAATGGCGCCGTGTACAGAAGAGTGTAATTAATAGACTGTATTAATAATAGAGTGTAATATACTGTATTAATTATAATTGTTAATAGACTGTAATTATAGAGTGTACTAATAGACACTCTATTATTTTCACAGAGGTACACAATTAAAGTTTTGGAGAAGTACAAAAGAGGCTTTCAGTGGTTTTTATATTATTTAGCGTGCTGATTACGAAAATGACCTGCATTTTTTCCCATCACATCAAGATTTTTTGTAAAATCGATATTTTTGCTAAAACCCTACTTGAAAAGGAATTCTCTCAAACAATTAGCCTGGGCAATTTGGCAACAGTGATTTTTATCCAGTTAAATCTATGTAAATATTGGTTCTTGATGAGGGAAATTAATTTCCCAGCAATTAGATGTGAGTGAGTGAGTGAATATTAACGTCGCACCGTTCAGCTACATGAGAGATTTTGGCGATGAACCTCGTAATTTTGAACCATGGTCAAGTGACGAGGACGATACCTGAGCTGCACCCCCTTTCCTAACTATCACACCACACATACTGGAGAACGTTTGAGCTCTCGACAGATTTAACATGCATCGTTTCCCTACTCGGAGGGTCTTCAGCGGCACTAGTGTGGAACTCATGACTTGCCTGCCATGAGTCCGGTACCTTGGCTACTAGCAATTAGATGAAAACCATTGTTTCTACACCTCACAGACTGTCTCTGGTCGTGAGAAAAACAAGAAATTCCCTTGAGGTTTAAGCATTTTGCATCCAATTGTGGTGTAGTTTCTAAAAGAAAATTACCAGCAAACAATTTTAATTTGTTTTTATTAAGGTATTTACATAAAATATATAGACGATTTTCGAAATTAATAATTATTAATTTCCGTATAATCGGTGGTAGGATGAAAGAGCAAAAGTAAATTGCTCTTGCTTTCTAAAATAAATTTGATACAGTATTTCGGGTATTTTATTTTTGATTTGTGTCTATTTTTTACTGGTTTATTATTGTAAACTATTTGATTGTAAGCACCATTTCTGTTTGTTATTTTCAACGGGGAACGGGGGCCCCTAGAACCCAGGGCCCTGGGCTGCAGCCATTTAGCCCATACGTAGATCCGGCCTTGCCCTTAAGAAGGCAATGAAATCTTAAGTTCGTGATAAATGCATCAAAAATTCTAGGTGTCATGTTCTCATCTTAATTCCTAGATTAAGGAAGCCATTTTGATACCTTAAGCTGTGAAACTACACGAATTTTTAGAAGCTTCAAGGTACATACAGCAACTAATTATTTCAATATTTTGACAAGGCACAAACCTATCTTTCTTTTTATAAAAAATATACTTAATACGCGCGTTGACTGGCGGTCATGTGAGGTCGTATTGATTCTTCCCAGAAGTCGACTTACTTTTATGACAAATAAAACTTAAAAGCAGTACAAAAAGAGGATTTATGTATCATAATGATTGCTGAGTATTATGAAACTTCTCCGCGTAGAATATTTTGATTACGCTTTAGGACTTAGTAGGTACTAGATACAAAACTAATTTACTAATGTTACATGAAGCGCTGGCGTGTGGTATGTAAAAAAGTAATCAAAATATAAGTTACAATACTTAAGCTTTTAACTGTCAAGTTATTTTAATAATTTGAATACATATATTGTCAATTTTTTTTCGCAAAAATCAAATGTTTAGTACAAAATATAATATACTTAGTAGTTAAAAATTGATATTTTAATTATACACATGCATAAAAATGTTTAGGTTTTGTAGCAACTGTATATTAGCTTGAGATAGCTGACATACAATGTGTAATGGTAAAGTTCGCTTCTCTGGAGGAGCATTATTTTCAAAAGTATGAAATAAAATAAATAAAAATGAATACCAAACAGTAATTTAGTTTTGTGTGGTCTAAGTGGAAAAACTTTCTAAGCACATATCAACTTTGCAATCATTACACCAGAATTGTGAATCTCTTTATGAACAACATACTTTGCACTGTCTTGTATGCTCATATTCACGGGATTAGGAGGAATATGGGACATAAAATATCATTCAGTAAGACAAGGCAGAGTTATCTACTGTTGTTTGCCCAGAAGCTGCTTCATCATATTGTCGCGTAGATGAAACTAATGTGGTAGTTGGCTACAACTCTTGCTAGTCACAACTCAAGACTTTATTCCACGAACTGGATATTTATTTATGTAGTTTATATACAGTCATGGAAAGTTCCAGATCTTTCCATATATATAACTACAAGTACAATTAACTGTTAAAGTGTAGTATAGGGGAGGGCCTTGGCGACGTCAATTTCTTTTGGCGACCAAAATCGATCGCCAAGCTACTTCACTTAGCGATAGGTGTCCGGAAGGCAGAATGAATTCGTTATCTCACCATAATATCTATATAAAAGCCGTCAAATCTGAAAAAAAATTGCCAAATCCAAAGGGCTCTCCTATACTACACTTGAACCCAGTTAACTTTTATAACTACAAATACAATTAATAATAATAAACGCGAGAGAAATAAAGAATTACAATTTTTCATAATAAGCACGAGATAGAAGAAACTAAAGTCAGTACAAAGAAAACAAATGTTACTTTGGGCAAGTCGCTTGCGGCCAAAATCTTGAGTCTGAGTTCTTCATAGTGTCCAAGGCAATCGGGCCACTGTGTCCATGATCGTAGTGAACTTATATTCATGTAAAAATGCTTCTGTAACTTGGATTCGAAATTTTAAAATGTAATATGTTTCCAAACTACATTTTTAAGAACAAAAATGAGTTCCCGAGTACCTTGTCTAGTATAAATGTAAAAATATCTTTTTATAATGTTTTTCTACTAGCATTTTTGGATTGTCAAATTTATTTATCACAACGATCTGCACCACTTTTGTAAACTACTCAAAAAGGTTCCTGAGTTAAAATTGGGCATGACAGTTAAATGATTAATACTTTTATATTAAACTGTATTACAAAAAGTACATGCTGTAAGCAAACATGATCTGATAATATAAATTCCAGGATATTATTTGTGTATTATCTTCACTCTATCTAAATTATAGTAAAGTGAGACTCTATTTAACTTCTTTGTGACACAGATAATATATTTACATATTCTCTGGGAATAGAAAGATTTTGTAATGTTTTCATAGTATCTTTCCCAACTTTTTTTCTTTCCGTGACTGTAGAACATGTCATCTGTTTTACCTTCTTTTTGAAACATATTGACATTTTAATTTTGAGAAATATTTTTTCCATAATATATTGCATCATTTTGTGAAACAATTACATTTCCTTATCATAAACTGCTGACATGTGTTGCCCTTTTCGGGATATAATATATATATATATTTCATCTTCATTTTTCAAAATATCATAGATATCCCTGGAAAGAAGGAATTTTTTGCCATAATCACAGGTGGCCGCGGTAGTCTAGTAGTAATGGACATGGACTGGAGGCCGACGTGCAACGAGTTCGAGCCTTAGTTCCACTAAAGACTCGCCGTGTAGAGGAGCTCATGCACGTTCAGTCTGTTGAGTCTCAAAATCTTCCCGTTTGTGTAGTGTGGAAGTACGAAGGAGGGTTGTTTGCTCAGCTGTAGTCTTTGTCACTTGTCCATGGTTCAAAATTACGAGGTCCGTCGCCAATAGCTCTCGTGTTTCTTTTTAGTGCATCGTTAACAATCATTCACGCCACTGTCATAACTAAAATCTCTTGGAAAATTGGATTGATACCTCATCGATCAAATTTGCAAATATTTCTTGGAAAGCGAAGGCTTTTTAGAACTACTATGTAACTCCCTTACGGGGCTATTTTTAATAGTAAAACAAACAAAAAATCGAAACCTCAGACCTTTAACTAGTTTTAAACTTAACAACACCAACACCAGCTTGCGTCTCAAAAATGGGATACCGTGGGATTGAACAGGAGAATATAAATACAGAGACGAAACTATATTCCCGCTCTAGTGCGTGACTAGTAAGTGACACATTACCCAACATCACGTTTTAGCGTGTCATTGGCTCTCTACCGAAAATATCACATCACGCGCTGGCGTTTGATCGGCAAACACTGTACTCTCTTATCTCAAAACATATTCCCTTTTTCGATTTACATCAAATTAAGAGACCTTTATATGTATCGTGAGGAGGAAGCTCGTGTTACGAACCCATACAGGATAACAGATAAACTGCATAAAATATCTAATTGCCAATTCTTTAAATATTGCTTCCATTTTTACGTTACACAATCAAAATAAAGGGAGTCCCAAAATTCCCGCAAGACTTGAATTTAGCACCATTTGTGCGTTAAAGTGCTACCAATGAGGAAAAAAAGATCACGTCCAGCTTAAAGCTCAGGGTTATTCAAAACTTTTCTGTTGTTGAAAAGAATTTTAAAATGTAATGGTCGTGTAATTTCCTGTTTGTGTGGCCAGAATTGGTTCCTTATAGATCGCGTAACTTAATGCCGTTGGGTTTTTTTCATCTTGGGGGGTTTTGAAGTGTAAGATTCATGTCAACAAGTCAATTATCATTTGCACCTAAAGGAAGAAAATTGAGCCCTGTATCAATAAAATACAACCACATTTATGCAAAACGGCCGTGGAAAATTTCAACTAAAGATTGCGTATTGGGTCAGCAAAATTGTAGTTACATCCGATATGCTATTCCATAAATAACGCTATACTGTTTATTTTATGAATCAATAAAAAACTTACAATTTTTAATAATAAACCTGTGTTTTTACGAAAATAAATAGTTTTACAAATAAATTACTTCTTGCCCGTGAATTTTGAAACACCCTATATAAATATATTTAGTAATTGTCTTTCTCATGAGTGACTCATTTGGTTTTTAATTATTTCCATAAAAAACACTAATTATAGTTTATTCCTTTTTGCAAAGTTCATTCATTAGAAAATCGTAAGAAGGAATAATTTATATTTTGCATAGTATCTTATTATAGATTTCATTGTAAAAAATATTGCTTCTTGATTTTTCAAATTTATTTAGTTTGTATTGAATTAATCGAAAAGTTTCCGTCTTGAAAATAAGCATGAGTGGTAAAAAACTACTTTGTGTGTGTGTTTGTTTTTTTGTTGGTAACTTTTTATACATGAGCTTTGAATTTGAATATGCAAGAAGTAATCTAAATTACCGTTTAAAAGTTTTTATGAAGAAATGTTATTTTCAACTATCTATAAAAATATGGGAAATAGAAATACATATTAAACTTCTTCTGACAATAATCTATATCAATTTCTGCAGAAAGATCAGAACATCGAAATGCAACTAAAACAGATACAAGCAATTAGATCAGGGTTGCGCAACTATTTTGGCTCAAATGCCATCTTTTTTTAAAATGGTTGTATTCATTAGTTAACTTTGTATCTCAGAAAAGGTATACATTGTACCATAAATATCAATAAGTATAAGCTGAATAAAATAGTTGCAGTATTATTCATAATAATTAGTGAGCTAATTCCATATCATTTATAGTTTCTCACACACACATAAGCCCATTCAATTTTAGAATCAGTTTAATGAGACTAATATACCCTATATCATACTTTTTTTTTTAAAAAATTTTTTGAAATCAAGAGTGAATTTGTTTGTTAAAATTCACACCACAGCCTGCATCCAGCTTGTGTATTTATATTAATTGTGATCTTCATACAGAAAAAACTTGCTCTCACACAACACACACAAATAGATGTTGACCAAATATAGAGAACATTCTCTGTGTATTTGTTTTCTTATTGCCTTGATGAGCCACAAAAAACTCTTTGCCCTATTTGCCCACCCCTGGCTTAGGCTATTGCATTGTCTCTTATAATACAGTACGAGTTGGATACCGTATATACCATAGGTTCTCAACGTGGGTGATAACGCCCCCTTGTGGGCGCTTGAGGCTTTCAGGGGGCAGTAAAAGACCCAGAGAAAATTAAGGGGCATTGAGATGGTACGGAGGGGTTTGGGCAGATTAACCAAATATAGTCTAATAAAGACTGAAAAAACACTCTGATTATATACTAACAAAAGCAAACTTTAATATTGTTTACCTTATGTTGGTTATATGTATTTAAATCATTTCTAGTGTTGTCTTTGTCTGTGAGCAGGAGGATAAATGTTTTGTCCACTGCATTTCATTACTTATATTATCCAAGAAACATAATTAAATGTTAACCAGGAATTAATGTGCGATTCTTTAAAATCTGAATTTGTCTATTTATATTTCTTTTGAAAGCAATAGTTTATTATGAATTACTACGTATCATCAAAACCCCTGCCTGTCTTTATAACAAATAAGCTAAAACTTTTATTCCACTCTTAAATGAAGAAATTCAGTAGCGTTTCAATTCCAACAATATCCTACCTATGACTAAAATATATAATATTACACATTTAAATGTATTTGTGGCAATAGCTATTTCAGATTCTCAAGTAAAAACATTGGAGCTTAAAAAATTAAAAAATATATTCCATTAGTAATAGAATATTTTTTTAAATTTAACTCTTGTTTTCACCATGTATTATATACACTCTTGTTTCTCTAGAGTGGGAGGGGGCGGTATCGAAATATTCACCAGAAAAAGGGGCGGTATTGAAATATTCACTAGAAAAAGGGGGTGCCAGTTCAAAAAAGGTTGGGAACCTATGGTATATACAAAAGTAGTGGTTTTTGGCATTAGAGATGAGCCTTTCAATCTCACTGGATGGTCAATTTCTATAAATGATGAAGATCTTGTGACGGACATACGCGTCCTTCAACTAATCCTCTTGGGAAATCTTTGGGCTATCAGACGAGATCTATCACAACCAACAGTTTTGGAAGAAGAAACCGTGATATGCAGATTAGATCGTTTATATATAGTATAGGTTTTCTAGCTAGTAAGTTGTATAGACGGAGTTACATGGAGTTTGAAATATAGAGAATATGACGACGAGGAGAGATAACTACCGATCAGGTATTAGTATACTTGATAGTGCGTTTCAGGCATTAAATAGTTGAAGATATTAAAGTGACGATTGATCACCATAGCTAAATTGTAACTCAAATATTTAGAGTCGTGGATTGATACCAAAAAAAGGAGGATCAATAAAAAAAACACAAGTCTTCTCATAATTAGCGTCTCTCGTATCTTATTTCCCTATTGCTCTTATTGGGAACATCTCTTCTAGTTTAAATATTAGAATTGTGTCTGTTAATAATTTGTTTGTTGAATAAATAGTTGAAAGGTATTATGGCGTGTCATCCTTCACTTCCTCCCACACCTCTAACCGGGCCTGAGAGAAGGTCACGCCCCTCATAATCTATGCAGAAGAATGAAATAGATCATATTGCAATTGCACGAGAATTTGCAGCACAATAAGGAATCTTGCAATTTAGAAAATAGAATATGTAGAACTAGAAATTTTAGATGAAAAAACAGTTAGGTCCATGAAGACAACAGAAAACACCGGGCAAAGATCCCCTCTTTAGAAGCAGTATGAGTTTGAAACAAAAATGCTGCCTTATATATCACGCAGCACATTTTAATTTCTAGTTATTCTTTTATCTGCACTTTCAAGGAACAATTTTTTTCCACTGAGGTGGCAAAGAACGAAGTCAATAAATTTCTGGATTCCAAATCACCTGATCGTTTTATACAGAGCGTTGAAAAACTGCATTAACATTGGCAAAAGCTGGTTTGATGTTGATTCTATTTGCATTATTTTAACGTTAATTTTAAGTGGAAAGTTGTATTTTAAATAAAAACTTTAACGGAGGAAAACTTTTTAATCAGATGATCATTTCGAATTAATTTGTTTTTGCTCTGATGCCTAAAAATGGCTTTAAATTCTAAATATATCTAGCAACAATCATGAAATAACATTTTTGCTGACATTATTACATATTTTATTTAAGAATGTAATTTTTCTCTTTTTGAAATTGCTGGTAGCCTGTGACCAATTTTACAGTTAAAATATGATTCAAAACTCTTAGTTGCGTCTGTCGCTTCTTCAAAGTACAAGTTCCTACAATATATATTATTTCATGTGACTTTAACAGAATATCAAAATAATCTTAGTAAAATGTAACTTAAAAAATAAAATAATTTCCAGCATTTTTTATGATTTTCGGTCAGATATAGTTATTAATAATTTAGTATATTGCTTGTCAAGGACTTTTCAGAATTGAAAGCAAAAACGTGATAAAGTTATTATATATATAGCTAAATTTCCCAAATTTTACCAGTCAGTTTTTAAAGAAACTTGAAAGTGTTTTACTTGTAATTTTCATGATTGAACTTGATTATTAATGCAAACAAACACACTTATGGCATACAAAAAGTCTTTTATCATAGATTTGGAATTATGAGATTATGAGTAGTCACCTTGCACAAGATTTGAAGCTTATGCAAGGCTTAAGAAAGCTTGAAAGCTTTCACTTTGCATAAGAAATCGTGAGAACAAGATTTTCTATTAAGCTGGATAGATGACAGCTGCGGATAAAAGCCATGTATCAGAAAGAAAGTATTAGCATTGCCATGTTTCTTTATTTTTATATACTTTTAGCCATTCAGTCTAAAATTAAAATCAGAAACATAAAATCTGTAAAAACTGATTAACTGTTCACAGAGTTGCCAAGAAGTTTGGCACAGAGACATATTACAATTAAAAAAAATATAGCAAGCTATACATATGAAAAGATTTCAATTGGGAATCAAGGTATATACACTCACTTCCAAAAGTTAAGCACGAAGGTGTAAAATGCAAAAAAATCAACAAATAGAGCTTTGATTGAATCAAAATTTGGCAGTAAAGTAGCATATATATTTATACATAAAACAAAATCAATAATTATATACAGAAATGAAAACAGTATTAAATTTTTGTAAGTTATCAGATATAATGTCATACAGGAGACTTAAGCAGAATTATGTATAAAGTGAAAATAAACAGCATAAAATGAAAAAAGGACATTAATGGGGTATGTGATCCCCCCCCCTCATCTGTATGCAAAGTTTACACCTTCTGACTATGCTTTCAATTAGGTGGTCAACCACCGCAGAATTAAGCAATCACCATTCTTCTTGTAGAACAGTTTCCAGCTCAATAAGAGTGGGTGGAGATGGGAAACGTGAAGATGCAGCACGACCGAGAGCATCCCAAAGATTTTCAATGAGATTAAGGTCGGGCGAATATGCTGGCCACGCCATACGCGCAATCCCTTCACTCTCCAGATAGTCATCGACGATGTCAGCTCTATGGGGACGTGCGTTATCGTCCATTAAAAGAAAAGTAGGGCCAACTGCTGCAGCGTACAATCTCACAATGGGTTCTAGGACTTCATCTCTATTCCGGACAGCCGTCACAGAACCCCGTTTAAAGATGTGCAGTATCCTAATGAAATCCCTGCTCACACCATAATGCTTCCACCTCGGAATGTGTGATGTTCGGTGATGTTTTGGGGCTTATTGAGTGTTCCTTGTTTACGCCATATCCTTATACGCTTGTCATCTGGCTCCAGAGCAAATCTTGACTCATCAGTAAACATGACATTGCCCCAGTCAGACACAGTCCAATTGCCATATTCCCGGCACCACTTTAATCGTGCCCTCTTGATTGGACGGATAGAGGAACACAAACTCGAGGTACCCGGGCATACAGTCCATTCATATGTAATCTTTGGCGTACAGTAGCTGCAGATATAGCCTTACCAATGGACGCTGTAACCATAGATGTCACACGTGGGGAGGTCGCTCTGCGATTCCGCTTGGCTACAATAGCAATATATCGATCTTCTGCGGGTGTTGTAACCCTTGGGCGACCGCCTACGGGCCTTCGGACAACTGTCTGGGTGGTTTTAAATTGTTTTCATAAACGTGAAATTACAGAATGATGAACGCCGAAGAAAAGAGCAACATCTGTGATCGACTGTTCTGCTTCAATGCGCCCCACAGCACGCCAGCGCTCAGAATCTTCCATTCGTTTTCTGGAAGTCATAGAAACACGTATGTCTTGAAAACAAATTGTATGAAAGTTTTAAACACCTTCTATCAGCACTTACAATCAACATCTGTAACCCTTCATAAAGCTGGCTTCTTATAAGACTGCCCTTTTTTGCATATTTCTTGATATAAAAGCACGTTTGGCTGTGGCCTAACATATCTGCATACTTCCATATACCTCTGCAGCGCATTGCGTCCTCTTCAATTCTGATTGTCTTCCGGAAATTAGCATTTTCCTCTCCGTGTTTAACTTTTGGAAGTGAGTGTAGTATATCAAAAAGAGTGTGAAATCATGAATCAGAGATAAAGCATTTACTTCCGGAAAAGTCTGTTTAATGTGAATGTGACCACCGTGTACTGCTATATAAGGCTCACAAGGAAATATTATACTGTTTGAGAAAGCATCAATAAATGTTTGTAGCAACAAATCCATACTTCCAAAAGCAGGGATTTTAACTCCTGGGGGATCCTGTGAGGGGTGCTACGCTGAAAAATGGCTCTTTCTAAATTATTACAAGCATGTTCAATAGAATTGAGATCCAGAGGCCTCCAGGGTTAATCCAGACGGTGAATTTGCTCTTCTAGAACAAATTCATCAACAATGTGAGCCATAAGTAATGTAATGTAAATATTACAAAAGCTCATATAATCTAAAGTGATATTCCCGTCGTTAGTCCATTACATAAAAAAATTAAGAAATCCATTAAAATAAACTTCCAAAAACAATCAAACATTTCAAACCAAACCATTCAAAATTAGCATGTTGTGAGTCAGTGTGATAAATACATGTAAGAGATGACATGAGAAATGCATTTCTTAAATTGTAGAGGGTAGAGTCATTCTAGTTATGTGATATTGATAAATGTATCATATTGTCAAGAACAACATGCGCACCGAATGAATAATATTTTGATGGTGTGTTAAATTTCTAGATAATAACCAGGTCTGTAGCTTATATGAACGTTTGAGTTATTAACCTGAAACAAAAGCATGAATTATGGTATTATTTAATCTTACCTAGAATTTAGTTTTATTACAATTAAATGTTAATACATCAATCTCTAAAAGTTAAAGTACAACATGTTTTGCGAAGCACATCATAAAAAAATGGCAGCAACAACCAAATTTATAGTTCATGTGAATGATAACGAACTTTAATAAAGCATTCAAAAACGATAACTACCACTTTTATTTTGCAGCTATATATGAGTGAAGAAAAATATGCAGATATCAAGATTTCATAACTTCATGTGTAAGTTTTGTTGATTTTAAACTGTTTTTGGCAGTTCCGTTGACAATAGTCAGCACAGTCTAGCGATATCAAGAAGAAGCCGTTTACTCGAATGATTTACCCAATATGAAGATTCTGTGCCCAAAAGGCACGTTCCAGGCCGACCACGAACAATAATACCCGAAAAAGATCATTTTTAATCTTCTTTCGGTTCGAAGGAGAAGAACCACTACTGTACCATAGCTCATTGTTGACCATTATGTAGCATCAAAGAGAAGAATATCTCCGCTACTACGGTGCGAAGACACCTTCACAATGCAGATCTCTATGCAAGAAGATTAATTTTTTGCCCCTCTCAACGGACGACAGAAAAGACCCCGTTTACTGTGGGCAAGAGAACTCATTTCCTGGACCAAACAGCAATGGGCTTTGTACTCTTTACACACATGTTCAGATTCACACTGGAGAGCGATTCAGGACATCTGCTGATCTGTAGGGAATAATGCACCAAATACCATAAACCCAAAACTCTTTAAAGACTCAGTTACAGAGCTGAGGTAATCATTATTTGGGCAAGGATCTCACTTGGAGGTCACACTGACCTGCATGCGCGTGTTCCTCGGAGAAACTCTGACTGGTGTGACATATCGGGAGGAGATCCTTGATTCTTATGTTTACCCATATGCTGGTGCTATTGGTAACACTTTCATTCTGATGGATGATAATACACGACCTCACCGAGCTAAGGTTGTTCAGGACTATAAAGGGTCACGGTTTGGAGTGAATGGAATAGTCAACTCAATTTTTAGACCTGACTCCGACAGAACATCTTTGGACTATCTTGGCAGACAGGATGCTGCTTTAATTCTTCCTCCAAGATCATTACATGAGCTGGAATAAGGCTAACTCCGTGTCTGGTATTTGCTTCCCATCACGGGGTGTCAGAACATCTTAAATAACAGCATGCAAAGTCGATGCCGCCAATGCATTCAAGTTAAGAGGGGGCACATGCCTCATTGAAACCCTTTTCTAATGATTCTATGATATTTTACCTTGTAAAAAGGAAATGTACTGTTCCCTCCAAATATGGACTTTCTTGCCAAGAGTGCTTTTCTGGTTGTAACTCATTTTTGCTTTACACAATTTCTATTAAGCATAAGTAATTATTATAAGTTTTTATTAAGTAAATTTCTATTAAGCATTCAATAAATAAATAACTTAACTCAGTAGCGCAACAGCCCATGAATGCCAAGGCCAACTGTGCCCAACACAGTATACGCGACCTTAGGCCTTGAGGTGCATCAGTAGACGTTCCGGTCAGGAGATCAATCTGACGTGAAACCCCAGTTTTAAGTTCCCAAGAAAGCTTGGTACTTATTTATCGACCTACTGAAGAGATGAAAAGCTGAGTCAATTTTGCCCAGCTCGGGATTTGAACCTCGAGTGGAAGCGCTATGCACTAACCACTCAGCCACTGGGCTTCTCAATAAATAATTGTTTAATGTATATTTCTTCTACGTTTGTTGTTTCTACATTAATTCATTTTCAAATTAGATGCAAAAAATGGCTGTACTTTTACTTTTAAAGACCAGTGAATTTTCTTGTTCTAAATACCTAGGCAGGATAAAAATATTTTATTTATAAAAATTGCTATTATTAATCTCTCATTACAAAACTATATTAAAAATGAGTTAATAATGAATAAATATGGTTATATACTTGCAACTTCTCAAAATAATTTTAAAAAGCTGGATGAGAAAATGCACCATATAAATGCCTTCAATGTATTTAAATGTACGCCATAAGAGAATTACCGTAAATTCGGGCATGTATAACGCGCACATTCAACACAAAAAATAAGATCGACATTTGCGGGTGCTCATTTTACGTCGGGTATAAAAATGAGAGCTTTGAAATAAAAAAAAAGGGCGACAATAGAAAAAACTTAGAATTCTACATAGATCGAGAAATATTGTTTATTTAAGGTATGCGTCTACCTTCGGAGCACTTTTTTTGAAATATATAAATTTTCAACTAAATAAACTTTTTTTAATTTGAAATGGGGCATAAAAGTAGGAATTCAAGTACAATTTCCCCAAAATTAAAAATAATTTTGGATATATTGGGAATTTTGAGTGAAATTTTAGTGAAAAATTGCAGTTACGGTAAGGCTTGTATTGAAAATTCTAATTAATATATTCGAATAATATTTATACAGTACATACAATATATTATTATCTGTACTTAGAGCTATAAAATGTGTGATACTTTTGAAAAGTTTTTGAAATATGGTATTTTTTATGCAAGAACTCAATTTTTTACAAAAAATAACTAATGTTGTTTTCTCACAAAAAGTGCAATAAAATACATAAATATATACACAGAGATTAGATTATAGTCTAGACTGGAGATAAAACTAAATAAAACATTTTCTGAAAATTTCAATTCAATATCTTAAAAAGAAATCCTATAGTAAACTTTACCGTGAAGCAAAAAATTGAAAAACATAGTTTCTCAGAAAATGCATTTAAAGATTTTAATATGGTATAAAAAATTTTCTACTTATTGTAAATTTTTTAAACTCACCATATTTATGGGTCAAGATCTCTTTAGTTTCATGTTTAACTAATTCCGACTTTTTTTTAACTTTTGCTGTTTTCTGGAGAGTTTTATAGACTATAACAATTGTCACTTTTAGTAAAATTTTGATGAAAAATTGCATTTACAGAAAATTCTAATGAATGTATTCAAATAATATTTATACCGCAAGTGAATAACATCTTTATATGTGTTAGGAATAAAAAGGTTTGTAATACTCTCGAAAGTTTTTAAATTATGTCAAATTTTATGCAAAAACACGATTTTTTAAAAAATAAATGGCTTTATTTCATAAAAAAGCAATAAAGTACACAAATAAATACACAGATATTAGATTTTAATTCAAAACACAGATATAACTAAATGAAACATGTTCTGAAAATTTCAATTCAGTATCTTAAAAATATTTTGAGTAGGGTGTACTTCCGGTTTTGTAAACTCCATTTCCGGTTTACTAATTATGCTATAACTTTGCTTCTAAATATCGTAGAAATAAAACTAGAGTGTTTTTGGAATCTTAAATGTATGGGCTATAAGATAAAAGCATAAAATCAATTTCGAAAAATTTCCCCAAACGACGAATTTTGTGTAGTCTTAAAAGAAAGAAAGACCTTAAAAGAAATGGCATTTCTTATGAACTTGAAGGGTTGTAGTTCTAGAAGAATACTATTCTTTTCGAAAGTTTGGAATTATACCTTGAATAAATGTTCTCAAATCATAAAAGCATTGTTCACATACATTTCAGGTACCTTCGTAAAAAAGGGAGTGTACGTTATACTGCGAGGGCACCTAAAAATTTAAAGTTTTAGCTTAAAAGTATAGGTGGGTGTTATACGCCGGATTTTAAGGTATATCTTTTTAAAAGAGGATAAAAAGTTCAATTTCAAATAAATATGTTCTATCAATCGCTTGAATTGCCTGCAATGGGAAACAGAAGATAACATTTATATTACAATTTTACAATCTGAAAATCTTGACAACACACACACATTATAATATAATTTACCTATATTTCAAAATCCCAAAAAGGCGTTATGCAAAAATATTCTGGGAGAATCTAATTAATGATGTTAGATTTCCTCCATATGTAAAGGAAGAATTTGAATGAAAAGTAACATACAAATCACATAATGTTATAGGTTTTCTCTTTAATTACATACTCCTAAATTAAAAACGATAGATTTTCTAACATTTTGCTTTATTTCAAAAATATTTTACAAGTAGTTTCCAAGCCATTGATTTGGACAAATTTCTTCTCATATGCTCTAATTTTAAATTCAGATAGGAGTTAAAATGTTTGTGTGAGGCATTTATGTCCACCAGCATCCCCACCAGTGGCATTTAGGAACGAGAGAGGTACAGCAAGTCCATATGAAACCCAGTTGGTGGCAACAATCCCCTAAGAAAATGAATTCAAAATTTTAACACATTTTAAAATTAAACAAATTAACAAAAAAGTAATTATTTTATGCTATTGAAATTATATATTGTTATACATATTAAAAAACATGAATTGAAGTAATTATGTCTTTTTGCAATATTTAGCTGAGATTTGTTCTGGCTTATTAAATACTATCTTGATGCTAAATAAAGAGCTATTTGAATAACCTTATAAATTCGAAAATCAATATCCAAATTCGAAAATCAATATTAATATAATGTAGTTTATGTACTTAAATTGATATTTTACTCTTTAATCCGTTGAATAAACCTTGAAATGATTATGAAGTCCCATTACATTTAACATTGAGCAGTTTCCATAATTCATTAGGAAGATCTTTTGAAAATTAATAGTCAATTGAATCAAATCATACTGAATTTGTAGAATGCTTTTGGCATATGACGTTTTTTAAGATGAAAATATCCAATTGTGGTGAGAAATTATTTTGCCAACTCTATTAAGTAATGATTGTCATGACAATTATTTTAAAAATACCGTTAATTTTTTCAAATATTTGAAAATTATACTTGATTCCTAATTCTGAATTTAAAAATTTTATCTGAGCATCATACGTGCTCTATTTTTATCTGCTGATACGAAAAAATGTTTGAAGACCATGTATATTTCTCATTATATGTGATTTTTTTTTTGTGTTTAACTTCCATTATCTTGTTTGTAAGTTATTCACAAGTGTTGTGAATTAGAAAAAGATTGTAAATAGCAGGAATCAAAATTGTTTGTTAATTTTTAAGGAAAATGACTTTTGTTCAATTCTATTTAAAAAATAGACACACATTTATCTAAAATAATTTCTATGACTTTTTTGTTAAGAGATTAAGGTGTTCGACTACATGCGACAACTTTTTTTTTAAAAAAATGGAGAAATGGAAACTTTTTTGTGGTTTTTAGATTTATTTAGCACATTTTAAGAAAAAGATGCTAAAATTAAGAACAGAAAAAGAAATTTTTATTACTAAAATGGGAAAAAAATTTACAAAAAATTACATAAACGGGGCCCACCATGTACAAAAAGTTTATGAACAAATTTTCAATTTTTCAATTTTGATGTGTTACTTTGGTATTAATTTTTTAAATGACCTTCAAGTAAGAGATATTTTAGTTTTTACAAAACATAGAGCCCCTTTCTTTGTTATATGAAATAGCTTACAAAACAGTGATTATATTCACATGAGTGACTGTAAATTGTTTAATAATCAGTGATTGATAAATCTAAAGGTTAAAACACTTCTACTCTATTACACGGAACATACACAAAAAAGTTTAGTTAATTATTCTTAAAACTTTTTCAGCAATCACTGTCCCCGTTTGAATTTTCGAAAAAAAACACATTTCCAGTAAAACGCATTTTAAATTTTGACATCTCGTTTAAAGTTAAGGCATCAGCTTTATTACAACACTTGTAGCTTTTATTCTAATGAATGCAAAATAAAAAGCTTGATATTTTACAAAGCTCCTAAGACGGTCTATAAAATAAAACCATAGAAAAGTTTATCAATTTTTGACAAAATTTACGAATTTAGGGTAGTTGGATACCTTATGTTCATTAAAGTGGAACCATTTCTAAAATTTCCTTATTCTTACAAACCAAAAAAAAATACTTAATTAAGAATAGCGTCTCTTTATTTGTATCAGAAAATAATAACAGTTAATAAAATGGCACAAATTCCATAGAAAAAACATTCGAAATGTACTTGTTTAACATTGAAATTTCAAAAGAGAAATATAAATACTCTACCTGCAATAGGAACTCCTGCTTTGGGGCAGCAGTCATACTTTCCGTCTTCTCCCTTGCAGCATTCAGCAGTACCTGGACACAAATGGACATTGTCCGGACAGATCTCGATATCGAGGTCCTTAAGGGTCTGACCCATCATTGTATTCTGGGGAAGAGAAGTATCTGGCTTGTTGACCAAAGCTGCTGATAATTCATCTGGAAAATCAAAGAATGAATTATTTAAAAAAAAAAAAAAATTTTGTACCTGTTTTAAATATTAGAGGAATTATATCGCAGCATTATTTTGCTTTTTCCCACACACACGTGTACATGAATACAATACTAAATTTAATTTTTGCGTGTTTTTTTAAACTTTTATTAATACACCATGAAATGAACTATTTTTAAGATATTTTAAGAAAATTGTGTGGTAAAAAACGTAACCATTTCTCCTACATTTTAAAATGCTGCCAAATTTTAGTTAAATATCCTAAATTCTTTATTAATTTTTTTTATACTTCTAAACTAGAACAAATTATTTGTGAAAATTGAAGTAATTTTGCTTATTAAGTCAAAAAAATTTGAAGCTTTTTATTTTGTTTTCAATTGGGAATAATTTCTTATTTTTTTTTTATTTTTTAATTAAAGAGCTTCTTGAGGAAATTGAGTTTATAAGATTGAATTTGACAGAGCCATACTTTTGATGTAAGTAATCATATGACTTTTTGATTGCTTAAAAACGTTTTCTAGTTTTTTAAAGAAGCAGAAGTTGTATAAGCAAACTTGAAAAATGATTTTTAAAAAAGTTTTTTAAAAAAATTTTGATGCAATGAAGAATTTTTTTTAACTTTAACAAATGTAATATATTTTATTATTTCCCTTCGAGCTATTTATAGTTTCATTTACAATTTCGTTAACGCTTTTATGTTGACAAAAGTGAAATGAAATGTTCTCGTTAAAATAATTAAATACTACACTGCAAATTAATATCGGTTTCTAACGCAATGCATGTGTTACTTTAAGGGAAACACACACACACAATTCAACATTTTATTCCTAAAGTTTGGCTTTTTTTTATCTATATAATTCATTTTCTTAAAACTATCAGACGAAATTGGTTAATTTAAAACAATGCATTAAAAATAAGAAGTAGGTAAATTAAACACAAATATTGAAAAAAAATTTTAATTTTTTGAAAAAAATGTTATTTTTTATTAATACACTATACATGTCACCAGAATTTATTTCGAAGTTATTAATTATTTTGACAGAAATAACAAAACAAAAAGAAAGGAATTTATTTCAAAAGAATTATCCCATGACTACTTAGGAAAAATAAATTTAAGTAACTTCAATTAGTAAAATTACTACTTGCGTGACTTTTTTTTTTAAATGAAGATATGGGGATTTTTTGTTGTTTTTAGATTTGTTTAGTACATTTTAAGAAAAGTATGCTTAAATTTAGAAGAGATAAAGTAATTATTATTACTAAAATGGGAAAAAATGGGTAAAAATTTGCAAAAAAATAACATAAGCGGGAACCATTCTGTACCAATAGTTTATAAAAAAACTTTTCATTTTTTCAATTCTGATGTTATTTATTTTTGAAATGACCTTCAAATAAGATATGTTTTAATTTTTACAAAAAATAGAGCACTTTATTTTAGTTATATGAAATTGCTTAAAAAAAAGCAGTGACTATATTAACATAAGGGAATGTAAAGTTTGTAATAAAATAATGATTGATAAATCTGAAGGTTAAAACACTTCTACTATTATACAGAATATACACAAAAAATTTAAGTTAATTATTTTCAAAACTTTTTCAGCAATCACACACTGTCCCCGTTTGAGCATTAAAAAAACACATTTCTTGCAAAACGCGTTTTAATGTATGACATCTTGCTTAAAGTACTGGCAACTGCTTTTACTAAAACACCTGCTTTTGTTCTAGTGAACGGAAAAATAAAGGTTCGTTTTTCTATAAATCTAATAAGATAACCTATAAAATAAAATCATAAAAAAATTTGTCCATTTTTGGCAAAATTCACAATTTTAGGGTAGTCTCTCGGATACCTTAAATATTCCATATGAGAAACTTTTTTTGCTTAAAATTCATTTCTGGAATAAATGCAGCATTAAAATCTTTTTTAAGATAGTATATAATTTTAAGATTACGGAGTTGCGAAATGTATTTAAAAATTAAATATATTGCCCCCAAATAATGAAATTTAAAATATATATATTTCTTATTTCTCTGGAATATGACGTCATACATTTATAAAGGATAATTTTAAGTATCTAATTTAAAAATCAGGAATATTTCCCCACAATTATATTTTCAGTATTCTTTAAAGCGTAATCTTAAAAATATCGATAAATTTTACGTATAATGACTTGAATTTTTTGAGGGGAGGGGGGAGGGATAAACTTTTCATTACATTAAAACGTTTCTCTAGAAGGCTTTGGAAATTAATTTTTTACGTTTTACCCTACAATTTTAAAAATATTCACAAACCTTTTTGCAAATGAAATAAAAATATCAGTAACATGCATTTTTTAAAAAGTTCCATTTATATAAATAGCTAAAATTCTAAAGTTCTCATATTTATTCTAATGAGTGCATTTGGGTCATTACATTCAAATTTAAATAATATTAAAAAAGTCTTCTAGTTATACTGACTTGGTATCGCTGATACAAGCCCCATCAGCAAAACAGTTCCAACCAGGCACATACTACAAGTAGAATAAAAAATTCCACTCATCAATAATTGTGTATTATTTAGTGTATATATAACTAAACATTATACACTAATAACATTCACATACAAATAACGTTCATATGCAATTCCGTAGTTTATCTTAGATGTTTTTTATTAAATATCTTAATTAGCATTTGGGATATTTGCAATTTGGAATCATTGCCTGAAGTAATGCTTTTAAGTAATTATAGAAATTTACATTTTTTCTCCAACAGTAAAAACTCATTCAATGACATATTCACCTCAAAACGTAAATATCAAGTATTGATAATTCGTAAAATTCTGAAAAACATTTCAATTTCCTGCTTGTAATGCTTTAAAAAAAATACTTTTCATGCCATCGTTTCCGCTTTTGCTTTTTTTAACAAGGCACATAAATATGTCGAGGGTGAGTCGGAAAGTAAGTTTTCCCTGTTCTTTGGGGTCAGTGTATGAAAGTCGTGAAAACATAGAATGAGACATTAAAGATAAGACACATAACTTTATTTTTCTACGTAAGTACCAATTACATTGAGACCTTTGTCATACCTCTTGATAAGCTTCAAAAATCCCTGCAAGAAAACTCAGGACTTTGCATACGGAAGAAGCGGTTACTTTTGCGTGGACATTTTGGAGGTTGGAACCATTAATGCAACACAGTACTATGACAACCTGTCGAAATTAAAAGAGGCTATTCGGAAAAACTGCTTGGGCTTCTTAAATCTGGCGTTCTGTTGTTGGATGACAATGCGAGACTACACTCGGCGACGGCAACTCAAAACCATATTGCAACTCTTGGTTGAAATCGTGTACACCATCCGCCAAGCAGTCCTGATCTCGCACAAAGTGATTTTTATCTGTTTCTGGCTTTGAAAAAGAATCTCGCCTGAAGGTGCTTTGGAATCAATGCTTTAGTCAAACAAGCCGTCAAGCGCTTCTTCCGTATGCAAAGCCCTTCAAAAGGCCCCTGAATTGGGCTTTTTGAAGCTTATCAAGTGGTATTATAAATGTCTCAATGTACTTGTTACTTATGTGGAAAGATAAAGTTATGTAATGTTTCATTCTGTGTTTTGACTTTCATACACAACGCTGACCACAGTCGACAGGGGAAACTTATTTTCCGACTCACCCTCGTGTATGGAATAAAAAATATCTACATGTAATTTATTTACAAATATTTCTATGGAGTATGATTATTAATCACAATTCACCATCCATAAAAACAGCACATATTTCAAATAACATTACTCCTTATCCTCAATTAGTTTAATACTAAATTTAAAAAGAATTTGTTAAAAAATTTTAAAAAATTTTTAATTGATAGTTAAAACACAAAAAGAAATTAGGAACTTACCCAACAGAATTCATGACTACGATATATGAATCTCTGACCTTTTTCAATATTTCGTCTATTAAGAATAAATATCAAAATAAAATTTATCCCTTTATATAGTACAAGAATTTGTTACATTCATTTTTGTATTATCATTTGAAGATAAAACTCCACATTTAATGCAAGTATAAAATATTGAGAACAATGAAATTTAGTGTGAAAGTGATCCCTGCGGTGTCTTCTAAGTTTGGTAAAGAAGAAATGATAAAATAAATTGTCATGCTTTTCACATTTTTTTTTCAAGAGGGCATTTTAGAATTGCTTCATATGTTTGCAATCATTTGCTACTTTTTCTCCGTCATAAGTATTTTTATTTTTAAATTCTTGTGTCTTATTTTTTATAAAAAAATTAAGAAAATTCTTAGCTTTCAATTACGTCAGTGGATCAAAAAATTTCGAGAAGTAAAAATATCAAAATCACAATAGAAAAGATCTAGTCGCCTTATCGAAACATAGATGGGTTATATTTTTTCTTTCCAGCATAAAAAATGGGATGATTGAAATTTGGATATTTCAAACGATTTTGAATGCATAATAGGTCGAAATTATCCAATTTAAAAACATCGAAAGTATGCTTTATGAAAAACATTCATCACAAAAATAATTATGAATTAAATATATTTTTTTAAATAAATGAATCCAGATAAACTTCTGTTGAACAGGCTCTCTAACAGATGGCGACACTTTTCAATCAAAATTATTTTTTTAGAAAATTTCAGTAACTTAAGCTAAGAAACAATATTTAGCTCGTTTTTGTTTTAAATTATTTTTGAAAACTTAAAACTTTCTTCAAGTAACGCGAAGAGGCAGAACTTCAACTGTGATTACATACTCTAAAAGAAAAACATCTTCCGATATTAAAATTATTAATATATACCTAGATATAATATTGATAACTCTATCCATAGTACTTATTTTTAAAATTGTAAATCTTTTTACATTTTCCCTTAAAGAGTAAAGTTAAAAACGCAGCATTATTACTTTTTTAATAGGGTTGCGTATTGTTATTTTTTACCTTTGCAGACCTAGTTCATTCCCCAGAAGCTGGTATCACTTTTTAGTGCGATACCGTATAGGCGACACCAATTGTCGCAAGCAATTTTGACGCCCAGTTTCTTCCCCGGATGGAGGCACCTGAGCTCTGGAACTTAGGAATTTAATTTTGCCGAGAGCACCCAAGCCAAACGGGCACTTCAAGGGATTTTTTAAATGCCGCATAATCATACGACATGGCCGCTGTCGATTTGCTGCATCATGAAAATCCACCGACTTGGGTCGGGGTCGAACCCGCAACCTTAGGTGCAGAAGGTCAGCGACAAACCAACTACGCCACCCAGTCGGCGCACAGTATTATTACAGTACAGACATTAAAATATATTTCATATGTAAAAATAAAAGAAGAAAAAAATGGTTAATTCAAACAAGAATGAGTAGTAATCACTAAAGGAAAAGTGCAGAGAAAATATAAAATAAGATGTTGCAGTTTTTACAAATCTATATATATATATATATAAAACAAGCCGAGTTTCTACATTACTCAAAGACAGTCTTAAAACGATTGCGAAGAATATAAAAAAATGTCTTCTTACATTCTTTTTTTTAAAAAATCTAATTAGTTTTCGAATAACTTCAAAATGAGATTTTGTCTTCATTTGAAGCTTAATAATTCTGAGAGCATGTGCTCTAATATAATACAAATTTTACCGTAATAAAGGCACACAATCGAATTTTACTTAGCAGTATTTTTCTTACATTTTATTATTTTTTTCTTAGCAACAAAGTTCTATCAATTGCGCTTAGCGATAAATGCATCCCAAATGTTTCTCTTTTTAAATCTTATAAGCACTCAGTCAAATCACGTATATTTACAGAACATATAATAAATATTATGTACTAACATCTAAATACTTGTATCATGTTATTTACTTTCTTCATAAGCAAGTCTACCCTCATAATTCATTTTCTGCAAGGATTTAACTTAAGTGGTTTCTTCATTTTAGGTTGATGTACAGTGGCGTAACGCACGCCCTCGTTACCCCCCCCCCATCGTGGGAGGCCAGGATTCTAGGGGGACCAAAGCCTGACTGACTTCAAGTACAAACCTTTGTAAGATCCGGCTTGGGATCGAAACCTGACTTTGCAGGGAGTCCCTAAGAGTCTCCGTTACGCCAGTGTTGATGTATAGTTTTTTAATTAATGACAAAATAAATATATGCTGCAAATAATTCACAAATCATCAGTGTGATCAATTGCAAGTTGGAGACAAATCTATCAAAACATGGTTATGAGTTACGTTTTCACAAAAGAAGCCTATTTAAAAAGAAAAGACCATTTGCAAAGAAACAACAGAGAAAGTGACTATTGTAATATGAAAATCTTGTTGCTTCCCACTAAGTCTTAAGCTGCTTACTCAACAATTATTACTCAATCCTATCAGTAAAATAAATACATTCACATCTAATGAAAGAAATTTAATGGGCCTAAAAATGAAAAAACACTTCCCTGATACTTTAGTTAAACGATTATCTCTTAACAACTCTTTACGCAGAAACACTGGTCAATTCTTTGAGAATCAATTGAAACTTAATGATATACACAACTCATTCAGAGTTGTGTAACTGATATATCAACTCATGATAATGCAATTACACAACTCTGTAGTATATTTGCACAGTTTTAATAACAATCTAATCTAATATAATAATATATATTCCCATTTTATTAAATTTATGCTTGTCTTTAACCAAAAAAAATCAAAATAATAACATTACTATACTATTTCAAACAAATGAGTATATGGACTGTTATGATTATTATCCAAAATTAAAAATTATGACGTATTTTATCAAAATTAAACTTTTAGATCTCCTTTTTTGTTGATGTAAATAAAATTAAGACATTTATATTGAATATTTTTTACACAACATATTTCAAATGCAGGAATGAAATATGAAACACTCTTATACTATATATTTTTTTTATTTATTAATCCACTAATAAGGGATCTTAAATTGAATGGATAAATAATTTCCCAGATTTAATTACTTGAAGGAAACAAAAGTGAAGATTACTAATTTCAATGAATCTCTCTGTATTCTAAAATATTAAAGAAAAAAATTTTCATATCTAAAGAAAGCATTTAATCTCAATATTGTCGGATAAAAATGATAACTATAAATATGGTTCACAATAGGGAATGGAACTATTACTTTAACATTACTCTAAAGAATATTTTATAGATAAGAAAGGGATAGGATGTGTTTCTTTTTACAATTTTCCAATTTTTTTTATAAGTGTTTTGTCGTTTTTATCGAACGAGAAAAAAATTATCGACCGAAGATAAGAAAAGTGAATGTGCTTAAAATAAGGAAGTATATAAAAGGATTTAATTTTTTCAATCTTCATCATTGAATCTTCAAATCTTCATCACTGAATTTCTTGGCATAAGGAATTGCAAATCATCTCCAACGATGAATTCCATTGGGTAAGTTGAAGCACACAACTTTTGTCATTCTTATTTTCACGTAATATTTTGAATAGTATTTTTAAAGTGTAAGATATATAGATTTTCTAAAGTTTCACTATATACTGATAGAAAATTTTTCTGTTTCTGAGAAAAAAAGTAGTTACAAGAAATTTTGTTGCGAATAGAACAAAATACTATTTTATATTGGGGAATTCAGGATTTGGGTTTAGGGGAAGGATTGCATCCGTAAAACTTTTGTATAATCGTAACATCTCCAAATTTTACTAAAGCGGACATGAATGATTTATCTTAATCTATTATCATAATTCAGACATGGATGCTTAAGAAAATTTAAAAGAATCTAAGGCATGTTTTAATAGCCTAAAAATGATGATATAATTATTGAAATAAAATCTTCATCTAGAAGCCCTAAACACGTGCTTATTTTGCTGTTTAATCCACCATTACTTTTTAGCATTAATGTGGATTATAGAAAAAAAGACACTGAGCACAATAAGTACTGAGAATTTATGTGCCGGTGTACATAAACTGTTCAAATTCACATGTTGTGATTTGCTCGCTTTTCTTTAAAGTAAATTAAGTGATTATTTTTTTTTTGTTTTATTTGTCACTTTTTCGAATAGAAAGTTATTTATATACATAGATTTCTGAGTTAAGTATAATGTTTTTAACCTCTACTAGAAATATATTTTCGTGTAAAATTATACATAAAATGAACAAATTGAAAATTTGACAAAATTCAATTTATAAACTTAGTGGATAAAATTAAAGAAAAAAATTAAGTTTTTAGATTATTATACACATATTAAATAAAATTTATGATGAGTTTACCATGCCTAGTTAATAATTAAACGAAAATTTACTGTTCAGGATAGCAACTGAAGTAAAGAAACTTTATCAAGGCAGAATTAGTTATTATGACAAATTATATAAATGTAATTTTAAATATATATCTACATTTCTTTTGCTTAATGGGTGCCAAAACTTATACCTCTCAAACAAAAGTTTCACTTTAAATGTATTAAACTATACTTGCCATTTAAAAATAAAACTTTTGGTATTATCTTAAAAATTTTTTAACAACTTATTTAAAAAAACAATAAAGGAAAGCAGGATTTTTAACGAGTTATTTATATAATATAAGAATTATTTTAATGATTTTTGGTCAAATATTACGTTTTAGTTCAAAAGCCTGTTTGTTTTGAAACTCATAATAATCCTTTACTTTATTTTCCTAAAAATATTATCTATGTTTTTCTTCTCTTACAGAATGTCGCTTGTGGTAGCTCTTTTCGTTATAGGCTTTACTTCTGCATTGCCAAGTAAGTTATGTTAAAATAAATGTACTTTAATTTCAAGTATTTTTTTTGTACATGCATTACTTTTTTATGATACTTTCGATACTGCTTAGAGACTTTTAGTAGAATTTGTTTGAATGGACTGGTTCTCTCCACCTTAAATATAAGTCCTCACGAACCCCTGAATGCAATAATTCTAAAAAAATTTACCTATAAAAACAAACTAAAATTTAAATTTATTTGGTACTTTGCCTTCAGCACTGGAGAAGAAGCCGGACACTACCTTGCCAGAACAAACAATGATGGGTCAAAACTTGAAGGACCTCGACATCGAAATCTGTCCCGACAAGCTTCATTTGTGTCCAGGAACAGCAGAGTGCTGTAAAAAAGACGACGGGAATTGGGATTGTTGTCCTAAAGCTGCTGTTCCTATTGCAGGTAAAGTAAACGAGATTCTTTTAGAAATTTAATTTAATTTTTTCCCTTGAAACAGTTCCAATGGAAAAAAAATTTTTTGATAATATTTAGTGAGGGCATGTGAATGTTTTTTACTATCGTACTCTAAGTAACTGGAAGTCTATGGGAGACTGACCTCTAATGATAAACCGTGGTCATGCATAAGATTAAAAAAAAAAAAAATTCTTCCACTTATATGGCAAAGTATGATTTATTAATACGTTGAGTTGTGATACAGATTGAGCAAAGATATTTTTGGAAAAATAGTAATGTTTTTATTTTTATATCCTTACACAGTTTAGCATTCTTATTGTTTGTATGGAATTTGCTCTGATTCAAAAAAATTAGTTTAAAAATTAACTTTAACAGCTTTGTACCATAGTCTAAACACAACTACGTTCAAACTTAATATATTGTAGAATTCACTATTCTCAGAGAAAAGAAAATAATATTTGTTCCTCTGTTATTTTTAATAATTACTAAATATCTCATTATTTTCCTGGTAATTTTACACATATAGTAAATTCTGACTTATTGACTAATGTACCTTCCTTTATAAAAATTGAATTTGAATGAAATTTTTACTGTAAATTACTTATTCTTAAGAACGAGTGAGATTCCGATTCCACCAAAGATTATTTAATGGAATAATATAAAGACAAATCCCACTTTTTTAATTTAAATTAGAGTCTGTTTGCAAGTGATGAAGGGTGTGGAATAATGCAATATGGGAGTCAGGTATTGTTCTTGTCACTTGACCATTCTTTGTAAATCTTAGATTAGTCTTCAATACTGTTGGTAAATTCCAATAAGACTTAAATTAAACAAAATCAAGTCTAATAAGAGAGAGAGTAGTGTAGTTACTTTCTTGATGTATTTCATTAACTTGTTTAAAAATCCATTTAATTTTAATATTAAAACTAACTGTGATTTTTAAATTCATAAGTAGTATGAAAGGAAATGCATTTATAGCTAAAAATATAATTTTATAATTTCTCAGGTGACTGTTGCCACCAATTGGGATTCATCTGGACCTGTTGTACTTCTCTAGTTCCAAAATGCCATTGGTGGGGATGTTGGTGGACATAAATATGTCTCACATGAAACGGAATATTACCATTATGGCTTTTCAATCTTGTCATTATAAAGCTTTTGAGTTTTTTCATTATATTTATAGTACTTTGTAATTTGATTTCATGTGTGTGTGACGTACCAGTAATATATTAAATGAATATCAATATAAATAAAATGTTTTGTTATTACATCTGTATTTTGTTCGTTTCAATTTAAAAAAAGAAAACATAGCAAAATGAATTCAGAAATATTCTTTTTAAGCAAACCCAAGGTTAGTTTTTAAAAATAATCCTAAAATGATAATTTTTTACCAATTTGTCACTTTTTTAAAATGGAAATTTTTTCATTACGAAGTAGAGTTTTAAAAACAAGCTTTTCTCTGAGGTTTGCTTTATTACTTTTGAAAAGTAATTAATAAATCAGTCACTAAATTTAATGCTTAAGCAACTAAAGATCAATAAAATATTTTCTTTTCCTGCAATAGCCTATTTTAAAAAATTATTTCAATAATTCACAAAAGTATATCTGTTCTTTACGAAAGTTTTAAATTCAAATATCTTAGTTGCATTCTTTTAGATAGTATCACATTTTTTTTCAAGATATGAACATAAAAATACACATAACATGCTATGAGTGCATTTGTTTTCCTCGAAGATAAAAAGGTTCATTAATTTTTCATTTTAAAAATATGCATGGAAAAGTCTTAGTTATACTAATTCTGTCTTAATAATATCATGTAACAAAAGAAATTACATGAAGTAAGCTTTACTTGATTTTGGAAATAGGAATATTACTATTGTAATACATAAATGCAATTAATATGATACAGGTAGATTTAAAAATATTACAATTTACTCATTGCATTTCATTAAAAAATTTATTGTTATTTAAAAATAAAATTAAAAAATGAATTCTAGAAACCAAGCTTAAACTCTGATTTTAAAAAATTTCAACAAAGATCTGATTTTAAGTCCTTGCTACAAAAACAATTTTAATTTTAAATACTTAATATTATGTTTTTAATTTTATGCAATTAAAAAAACGTTTATAAATTTTTTTATATATTAGCTATACAAAATGCATTACTGATATCTGAACGAAATTTTCAAATCAGTGGCCGTACGTAAAAAATTTTAATTTGGCCTCAAACTTCAACCTTGTTTGCAAAATGATCGATCTGCAATTTAATTTTATACCTTTAATGTACGGTTATCTAATAATACAAAAAAAACTAAATACAAATGATGACAGATATTTTGCCAATATAAAATTCATTTTCAGTGATTGAAATAATAAAGGTATTTTGATAAAAAAATTTCATTGTAGACGTTTCTATTTAGCTTATCTATTCAAATGATGCAATATTGAATTGAATTTTTCCTTTATGTCTTGTCTTATTAGAATTCTGAAATTTTTGACCGCCATGTTTTCTAAAAGACAATACATTATTCTAAAATTTTGGAATTCCATTGTCAATAAATGGAATAAACAAGAAATTATCTGGGGGCCTCAGTTTGAAAGCACGCAACTATATATTTCACGGAATCATTCTCAAAGTAAGTGTAGCTTCGAAAATATTGGATCAAGAAAGTTGGTTTAATTTGCAAAATTGTCAATTTTATTGCTAATATTTATCGAACGGGGTTCTATGTACAAGGCTATAATATAATTTAGCTCATTCGCGGTTTCATAAAGCCGAGTGTCATTCCAACCGTAAGTTTTTATAGATATCTATGAATTTTAGTGAACGTCAAAATTCTCGGACTGAGAGACCTAAACACACACTAATTTCTTTATTTCTTGATACTGGCAAGATATTTTCTCCCTACTTGACGCTAAGGAAGCTCTAGAGTAGTTGCTGTAGGGTAGCGTTTCTCAAAATGTGGGGCGTGCCCCCCCCCCAAAGGGGGTAGTGATAACTGTACAAGGAGGGCACGAGCATATTGAAATATAAAAAAAAAGATTATTTATAAAACAATATTAATTTTCTGAAAGTGAATAAACAAAATACATTCTGACAAACTAGAAATAAATACACCTTTACATTAATATAATGCACTTATAAATGTATCAGTACTGCACAATGTATTTTAAAATTAGCAATACTAAGTTAAGAACAAGTTTAATAACTACCAGTAACCCCATGGGCTTGTCATATATAAAATTATATGCAAAAATTAATACTTATCTTGATAATTTGTACAGTTTATAATTAATCTCTTAACTGCCGATTAAAAGATACTTGATTCGCTCTCCAATCCCACCGTTTTCTATGTAGACGTGCGTATGTGATGTATTGGGGAGGGGAAGGAAAGGAATAAATAAGCAAATCCTATGAAACAAGTAAATTCTTCGCAAACACTGTTAAGGTTGTTTTTTTTTTTTTGTTGTTGTTGTCGAATTCCTAAGAATTCGGAATCATTTTTTTTAATAGCAGTGCACAAAAAAGATCGTACTTCGGAAGGACGTATATATACGTCCTGGGGAAATTAATGTTTTGGCTGGGCGAGACGTTTATGTACGGTGGTAGCAGGTTAAAGTTGCATTGTAGCTTTAACGTGAAAGTATAATATTATTGAATAAAATACATTGTTATTGTATGGAGGTAGGGGAGCGCGATGAAAATTATGATTGAATATTAGATCACAAATATTGAAAGTTTGTGAAACACTGCTTTAGGGTGATCTTAGTTCTCTTACCAGAAAGCATCTGCGCCTTTCCCACCCCAGTAAAATAACTATTCTTTAGGCACACAGTACGGCATGAGGTTATTATTCTAATGTCAGCACTTGGTATTAGCATCAAACAATTGGCATTTACACCACCCGATTGCCAGGTAACTTCAGGCCAGCAGCTATCAATAGGCTCAGCGCTCATTCGGCGAAACGCATTTGTCCCATGACTGACCATACCGGAAGGAACCCTACTTTTCGACTTTTGTCCTTGCCCCTTTTAGGCTGAAATCTAAAAAACAATATCATCGCACATAAATAAATTCGTTATGCGAACTTATGCGCTCTTTCAGCAGTTGCATACGGGAACGCATGAGTTAATCTTAAATTTTTTCATATTTTTTATTATTTTTTTTTTTTACTCCGGACTGGCTTTAAACTGTTCTAAACATCTTGAAATTTGAGAATGTGTTTTGTTTTCCCAAAAATTACAATTGAAATAGCCAGTGGTTCCTACTTTTTAAGCACGATGATTATACTCGTCATGACACAAAATACTTCAACTTCTGCATGACTCATCAAACACAGTTAACTGGTTGAATCAATCTTTTTTTCACATAACACAGAGAGCTATCTTTTTTGTAAATTTCACATAATAAGGTGATATTTAAGTTTATATATATTAAGATTATATATATATAAATTCCGTTTACAACTTGAGAAGTAATGATAAACATAGGAAATATTTCATAATTCAATAGCATTTAAATGCATTAAACAACTTTAAAATGAAAGAAAATAGATATGTTTTTAAAAATTTTAGAACTAGTACCTGGACACTTGTATTATTTGTACTAAAGAATATATATATATATATATATATATATATATATATATATATATATATATATATATATATATACATATATAAAAAATTCCTAACCCGACAAAAAATAAGTTAAAATAAAAAAAATTATCAAGTTATGATTGGCTTCCTAAATCTTACAGCAGTTATAACAAAATAAATGTGCGATGAGAGCAAAGAATTTTCATTTTAAATAAGATTATTTGTCGTCTTTTTTTGTATGAATATGGTATAATATAAATTTTAGGTACACAAATAGTCTCTACCAATCATCTTTAAAAACAATTTTCTTTTGAAATTTAAACAATACTAAGTTTATGAAGAGTCATATCTTCTCATGTGAAGTCTACACAATACAAGTTAATCTGCTTAGTCATGATTAAATTCCCCAGGCTTCGTTGGTATCCATTGCAAAAATGATTAAAAATCCTTCCACTTTTATTGGATTTTCTGTAGGTGAAATGAATGCACATTTAATGCACTGAAGCAAAACATTAGTATTTATTAAATGCGTTGACTGGTTAACTTAGTGACGAAATTGTTTAAAGAATTTTTCAAATATATCTTGAGAAACAATTCAGTCTTAAAACTCGCGTCTAGAAATAGTTGCTCGTGCATACTATTTTTTAAAGTTTTAAAACCTAAAATTTATTAAATATTACAAATATTTCACAATAGTCATAAGTTCATGTTATTGCCACCCCAAAACCTCAAGAAAATACACATTTTTCTAATGAAAAATTAAAATAAATAATTTAAGAAAAGAAATTCTTTATTGTTACGACGAATAAGCAATCAATTTAACTTGGAATCTGGTATATACCTTCCATACGTTCCCGCCCATAGCCAAATTTTTAATTTCATGTATCCTTCACAAACTTTCAGTCGAATTAGAGTTATCAAAAACGTAGTTTTCAAGAAATAAATCTTCAATCCTGTGTTTAGGATACTACATTGTCTACTTAAAGCAGCAATTATCCGAAAAACGCTAATTATCATCGATGTAAAGAAAACCATCTTTAGTATTAGAAAAGTTTGATATTTAGTATCACATAAATCATAATACACATATAAAACTGATTTTGCAATATTATTACAATAAAAAATTATCAGGCAAAATTATTTATTATTTTTACAGGTTTTTAGCAAAAAAAGAAGAAAGAATGACATATTTTCATTTCATTTTCCTTTTACAGTAAAATGCTTCGATAATAATAATACTTTGCCTCTATGTAACTAAGACTTCTGTACAGAGCTTCAACCAGTACTTTTGAAATATGTTATTTCGAATTGTATTTCTTCACATTTTAGTACATCAGAATAGTGAAATTTTATCTGAAAAACATCAGTTATTACTTCAATTGATCGTAACTCTAAAAATAATGTGAATAATGATAAATTAACATTATTCCTAGAGTTTTTATATATATTTTCATGTTATTTATATCTCCTCGTTCATGTTCTTTAGAGAAGTTCTACTTATGCATAAGAAAAATATTATTTTTATAGAATCATTTACCATACAAAGAGAATGTTTTGAATTAATTTTTTGCTAAATCCTTCCTTTTTTGCTAAAAAATTGTATTCAAGTAATTTTTTACTGTAGTAATATTCTTAAGACAATTTTATATGTTTATTCTATATTTTAGGTGCACTATTTATCAAAAAATTTATTCATTTTTACGCATTTTCAAAATTATGGTTTCGAATGTAGTCGGATACCTTAGAAGCGTTAATAATAAAGTTAGGTTTAATATGAAACATTTTTTCAGACAACTAACGTGATATGAAGTGTATAACAATTTTCTGTTTTTATTTTTCTATAACGCTTTCTTTAAATTAAATAATATGTACATTTCATGGGAAACTATTCTCAAACTTTTGACGATATGAAACAAATATGTAAAAAATTTAACAGGATGTTTAGCTTCCACCAGTCTAATTCATTCAACTTATTCATTGATATATCATCGCAGTTTACATTTTCACAAAATCAAAAACGTTTTGTGAAATTAAATAAAATTGTGCATATTTTTAAAATAAATATGAAGCCGGTTTTAATGTCTAATGAAATATCTTTATAAGTTAATTCTTCGTAAAATCTTCTCATAGGAGGATTTAATTGAAGAGAGGTAGAAAAATGTGAAAAATAAAGTTGATATTTCTACGGATTTTCATTAATTCTCTTTAAGTTTATTTCTGTAAATTCGTTTTTCACTACAGTTAAATCAGAGGAAGAAACGAAAGTCTGAATGTTTTTTTAATAGAACAAAAAAGCTAATTTTTATCACATGATAGAAAGCATACCAGTTCAGGTGAAATACTTTTTAGTTTATAACAATACGCCAGTGCTTCTCAAACTTTAAATATTTGCGACCCAATATTCAATCATAATTTTCATCGCGCCCGCACCCTCCATACAATAACAATGCATTTAATTCAATAATACTGTGCTTTGGCTCTAAAAACACACAATACGAGTTTAACCTCTTAAAGGCCAAAGGCGTATATAAATGTTTCGCTCAGTCAATGCGTCAATGGTCCCGGACGTATATATACGTCTTTCCGAAGTACGATTTTTTTTTCTGTACACCTCTATCCATAAAATTATTCCGAAGGCTTTGGTATGCAATAAAAGGACCTTGACAGTGTTTGTGAAGGATTTACTTTTTTTCAGAATGTTTAATTATTTATTCCTTTTCTCCCCTCCACCTCCAATACATCACATACTCGCGACAACATGAAAAACAGTGGCATTGGGGAGCGAATCACTTAACTTTTAATCGGTATCGAAGAAATTAATTATAAACCGTACAAATTATCAAGATAAGTGCTAATTTTTATGAATAATTTTATACATGATAAATTATAATGGGTCACTGGTAATTATTAAATTTGTTTTTTTTTTCTTAAATTAGTTATAAAATACATTTATAAGTGTATTATATCACTGTAAATGCGTATTTTTTTATTATGTCAGAATGTATTTTGTTTGCTTACTTTCAGTAAACTAATAATTTTTTTAAATAATCTTTTGTTTTTGACTTTTTAAATAGGCTGGCACCCCCCTCTTAGAGTTATCATGCCCCTAGGGGAGTGCGTCCCAAATTTGAGAAACACTGGAATACGCTGATTTCAAAATGCACTAGATTAAATCTGTCTATTAGGTTTTTGTCTCTTTTTTATAAATATCTAACCCTGTTTTTTATTCTCACCCAAAAGTCATATTCAATAATCCTGTCCTGAAACTAAGCAAATAAATACTTTTTACAACTATTTAATTCTCATAATATGAACTTAATATACTTATTACAGAAATTCAAAGCAGTATTTACAATTTAAGGTTTGAAAAACTCTTTAAATATGTTTCTTATAACACATATTCTCATATCATAAAGAAATGCTAAATTTATTGTGTAGATTTCTAAAAAAATCCATTGTAAGACGGAGAAATTCAATCATGTGAATTTTTATTTTTAATAAAAATTCAATTGGCTCAATTTAAATTGTATGCTTAAGAGAAGAGTACAATATAAGACTTAGTTAAAATTGTAATATGATTCATAAAAAACTTGAAGAATAATGAATATTTTTAATACAGTTTGAAATTTACTGGCTTTTATAGTACAGAAATCAGAAGGATTTGTTTAATATGAGAGGCACAGAGCAACAAGCATTTTTGAACCAATGCATCAAATGGGAAAACAAACACTTTCCCTTAAATTTTGTACAATTTTAATACTTAATTCTGTTTATACAAAATATATAAATATTCCAGTAAAATTAACTAATAAAAATTAAACTACTACTCAATGTAGTTTTCTTTATGAACTACAGTATTTCATAATGGTAAAAGAAATAAATTTATAAACTAATGCTGTGTATTTTTCCTATTTAGAACACTTTTTCGGATAAAGAAATGCTCATTCTCATTTCAAACTATAATGAGAATAAGAGAAAGCATAGAATAATTACACACACACTCAGAGGCACAACAGCCCATGAGGGCCAAGGTCTACCGTACCCATCTTAGTTTTCGTGACATTGGGAGCTGAGACGCATGATCAGACGTTTCGGTCAGGTGATCAATCTGACGTGAATCCCCAGTGTTTAGTTCCCAAGAGAGCTTGGTACTCATTTATCGACCTACTGAAGGGATGAAAGACTGACTCGACCTTGCCCATCCCGGGATTTCAACCCCGGACCTGTGGCGTAGAAGCGCGATACGCTACCTCTTGGCTACTGGACTTATATAGAATAACTACCTGAATACTTAAAATAATCAAACATTTCTGGGAAAGGAATTCCAGTAGATTACACATCAAAAAGATATTATTATGAAGTATTGGAGCAACAAAAATTTTAATTTAAATATTAATGAAGATTATTGCTCTACTTCAATCCCTCTTCTCCTTATTTTTATCTAGAAAACTTTTTACATTGGCATTGATTTTTCAATTAACAAGAACTGCATTATGGCTGTCTTTATAAAAGTTTATTTCTTAAATCGTACCCAAAGCACAAGAATTTAAGTTTTTAAAAAATTATTACCTAAATGTAAATGTTAAATATATCCTTATTACACCGTAGTAAATTTAAATAAATAAAATAATAAAAAATATTTTTTTTAAAATAAAAAAATTATATTTTCAAAATTTTTTTAAAAGATTTCAATATTTTTCAAATATTTTGAAATACATAAGACATATTATTCTTAATTTACTAGGGCTTTAAGTGCATGATACATTTTATAATTCTGTAAAGTTTTATGCATCAAAGGCTACTATTTTAGAAAATAGCGTGCGCGCAGTAAGACTTAATTAATATTTCTTATAAAAAAATTTCTTATTTTCATGTGCTTATAATTTTTAAAATCTTATCTTACACTATTAAAATTCGAAGGTAAACAAACGTATGTATGTATGTATGTATCTATCTATCTATGTGCGTCTATCTTCTCACGAACAGCACCACGCAGAAAGTCGCGGAAGGTACCAAAAGATCGGGAATTTTCCGGGGAAGCCGTATTGCCTATTTATATTCCGATATTGTAATTAGTTAAAAAGATATTAATTAAAAACCTTAAAACGCCGAATTGTTTTACTCCTGCCGGTTGCTTAATTGGCCGAACTTCCCTTCCGTTTCGGCCGAGCGGTAATCTTACGTTTTCCACCATATTAAAATTGTCATCTGATTTTCGGTGTCGAAATTAGACAAAAAATAATTACAGAATCGGAAAGATCATTTATTTCGCCACAACACGGTGTAATTTTTTTTGTAAAATAACGATATTTTCTATTTTTTTCGAATTTTTTAAAATAGTGTTAAAACTGATGCGTTTTTATGAAAATTATTTCTAAATCGTTGAATATGAATTACTTTTCGTGTTATTAAATCGATATTCTACACTAATTAACTTCAAGCCTTTTTCTTTTAGATCCATTCATTTAAAAAATAAAATTTCCAAAACTTTTTTTTTTTAAAGAATTTTTAAAAAGTAGTCTTAATTTTTACTTCACATTGAATAACTTCGTCATTTATGAAGATAATCTCACAAAACCTTTTTCTGTGTGTAATATTATCCGTAACATATACGAAGATTGAAAAAATTGCTTCAAAATTACGGACTTTAAAAAAAAATTGTGATTTTCGTAAACTTATGTTTTTCTGAGAAATAAATTAAAAAGTAGTAATTTGTACATTTTTTATTTCAAAGTACGTTATTTTTGCAAATAGTTGGTGATGTTTGAGAGCATTAACGTAAAAATTACGCCCTTAAAATAAAGGTAATGATTTTTTAAAATAATTTAAAATACGCGATTTTACATTTAGCCAAACATTGGTTAACTGTCTTGTGGCGGAGTGCTCAGAGCTCCCGCTACACTCAAGACTATAACTGCAGCACTGCCGTGCGCGGTCATTGCGAAGGAGGATGTCCGCCTCGCAGAAACCCGCCGGTCGCCTTTTTCCATACTTGTCTTAAATTTTTTCTCCTACTGGACATTGCGTCGCCACACATCATTACACACAAAAAGGAAATATTCTGAAATATATTTTAATTCTCTCTTCTTCAATGATTGAATTCACTTGCTGCATCCCCACAGATCTGAAATTTACTTCATTTTCAGTGCTGCCATTATGTAAGCAAATGGTATGTCACAATTAATTGCTAAATGAGCAATTTTAATCAATTTTATTAGAAAATAATTAATAAGTTAGTTTTTTATAATATACTTTTTTTCGCAGATACGTGTTTAAATAATTTTAACACAGAGTGGAATGAAAAACTATAAAATTAAAATTTAAAAAATTAAATGTTTTATCAAATAGTATTATTTTCTTTTTGAATGTTTTTTTCAGTGAAATTTTTTAAAAATTAAAATGCATTCACAATGCATTTCTGATATTCATTTAAAATATTTATCAGTATCAAAATTTTTGTTCTCTCTTTCATAAAACTTATAGTTTACTTTAAAATAATGCGTAATTGCATGAAACTTTTTTCCCCCGTGTCGAATATTTCAAAAAATTCTCACAATTTTACTTCAAGAATTAAAATAGTAGTGAAATTTTGTAATTTGAAAAATTTATACTTTCTGTTCTTTTTTCAGCATACAACTATTTTTAAAAATGCTACAGTTTCGTTTCCGGGAAAAAACTATCTTTCTTTAAAGAATTTTATTAAAAAAAAAACAATTTTTTTTTTAACAAAACAATGCTGTTTTGCATATTTTATGATTTTTTCTCATATGAATCAATATCGTTGCGTTTATATAAAAATTATTTTTAAAACTTTCAGAATCAGTGATTTAAAAAATAAAAAGCCGAAAACTTTTTTGAACGAATTGTAATAAAACACTCAAAATACTTAAATGAATCATTTAATAATTTCTTCATTGAAAAAAAAAATTGCATGAAATTTTTTCCCGTGTGTCGATTTCGCTTAAAAATTACGAATTTTAAAGATTTTTTTTGTGATTTTCGTAAAATAAAGTTTTTGCGAGAAATAATATAAGCATTATTTTTGTAACCTTTTTTCTTCAAAAATTATTGTTGTTTCCAATCAATATGTGAAAACTTGGAATTTTCAATTAAAAATTGAGCCCTCAAAAATAATGAAAACTTTAAAGACATTCTAAAGGCTTTGCGCATGCGCGAGAATCATTATTATTTCCCCCCCTCTGTTTAACGCTCAGCGGCGAATGTAAAACTTGCTGTTGCAATATTTTTTCCGTTATTGAAATGTGAGTGAGGGATTTTTAAAAAGTCGCACTGTTCACCTACTCCAGAGTTTTTTGGCGACGGACTTCGAAATTTTCAATTTAAAACTTTTAGAATCAGTGATTTTAAAAAAAAGCCAAAAACTTTTTTGAACAAATTTTAATAAAACACTCAAAATACTTAAATCAATCATTTAATAATTTCTTCTTTTATAAAGGTAATTGCATGAAACTTTTTTCCCCCGAGTCGAATATTTCAAAAAAATCCTCACAATTTTACTCCAAAAATTAAAATAGTAGTGAAATTTTGTAATTTTAAAAATCTATACTGTCTGTCTTTTTTTCAGCATACAACTATTTTTAAAAAGACTACATTTTCGTTTCCGGGAAATAAAAAATTGCAACGAAAGAACTGGAAAGTGAGTGGGTGATTTTAAAATTCACCCTGTTTGCCTATTCGAAAATTTTTGGTGACGGACCTCGAAATTTTCAACCATTCTCAAGTGACGAGAACGACACCTGAGCTTTCACCCATCTTTAATAATTACCACACCACACCAACGCAAGAACAAATTTCGAAAAAGAGATTTTTTATGACATAGTTAGAGAAATCACTCACATCGCGCGCATACACACACACACACAAGTGCTATCGGCCTGAAGGAAACACGAAATTTCCATGGGGATGAAATTATTCACTCAGGAAAAGGAAAGAATTGGAAAGTGAGTGGGTGATTTTTAAATTCGAACTGTTTGCCTATTCAAGGGTTTTTGGTGATGGACCTCGAAATTTTCAACCATGCTCAAGTGACGAGGACGACACCTGAGCATTCACCCATGTTTTAGAATTAGCACATCACACCAACGCAAGAACAAATTTCGTAAAAGGGAGTTTTTATGACATAGTTAAAGAAATCACTCACATCGCGCGCATACACACACACACACACAAGTGCTATCGGCCTGAGGGAAACACGAAATTTCCATGGGGATGAAGTTATTCACTCGGTAAAACGAAAGAATTGGAGAGTGAGTGGGTGATTTTTAAATTCGCACTGTTTGCCTATTCGAGGGTTTTTGGTGACGGACATCGAAATTTTCAACCATGCTCAAGTGACGAGAACGACACATGAGCTTTCACCCACCTTTAATAATTACCACACCACACCAACGCAAGAACAAATTTCGAAAAAGGGAGTTTTTATGAGATTGTTAAAGACATCACTCACATCGCACGCACGCACACACAAGTGCTATCGGCCTGAGGGAAACCCGAAATTTCCATGAGGGTGAAGTTATTCAGTCGGTAAAAGCCCGTGCAACGCAGGGCTAAGCGGAGAGGAAAGAAACAAAGAAATCAAAGTAATTTCGGAAAATAATATTGGAAGTGCTGAATTTGTGAAGTTGAGTGAATATTAACGTCCCACTGTTCAGCAACACGAGGCCTTTTGGGGACGGTCCGCGTAATTTTGAACCATGGTCAAGTGACGCGGACGACACCTGAGCTGGCACCCCCTCTCATAACTACCACACCACACCAATGGGAGGACGTTTGAGCTCTCGACAGATTTTACGTGCATCCCACCCCTACACGGCGGGTCTTCAGTGGTACTAGGATCGAGCATTTGCGAAGAGAAGGGAAAATAATAAGCAACAAAGCCATGATACGCACTCACGAGACATGCATTCACATCGTACGCGTGAAACCCCACAAAAGTGTTGGCGTTAGAATAAAAGGAGGAAATTAACATGGGGGGATTAAGTTATACCCTCGGTATAAGCCCGTGCAACGCCGGGCCATGAAGGCTAGTTATGATTATATTTTAAACATTTTACACTTTTCTGAAGCCTCATTCCTTTTTAAATAATGCGTAAAAGATTCGTATTATTTAATTTTAATTTAAAAGAGTTATATGTAATTGAATATTATTTATGAGTAAAGACTAAAATGAAATCTACTACTGGAAATGAAAAGCTTAACAGTTTGATGTTGCTGTGCACTTAAAATGATATTAAAACGGAGATTTATTTGAATGATTTCATTAAGGTTTTTGCAATGAGGAAAGCTCAAAGAAAACCTTCGTTGTCCAAGTAAGATGGCAGCTACTTAACAAAGAATAAGAATGTCTAAAAGTAAAAAGTAAAGCTATGAAAAATATCAACAAATTGAAAACAGTTCATACAGTAATGTGTACTTTTTATTGTAATTACAAACGATTTCATAAATTTATTGTACTAATCTACAAAAGGGTGGGTGGGTAGTCCGTGGTATTGTAAAGTAAAAAATGAATAAGAGTATCCAAACCCTGCCACTATCTTTTCCTTACGACTGCCAGTTGCCAGTCCAGGACATAGAGGATCCTTAGGTGATGGATAATGGAAACACTCTCTAATGAGCAAAAACAAAGAAAGGGAAAAGAGTAAAAGAGTTAGGAGAAAATCTTTCTCCAACCAAAACTGACTAGATAAGGACTGAAGGAGAAGGGTGGGTGCTAGGAAAATAGTGGAGGGACGTAACAATATGAATTGCCTAGGACGCCAGGGAGGCTAAAAACGGTCCAGAACTAGGGTGGAACCTGATAAAATAATGGATAGTAATCAGGATAGCCAAAGTTAAGGAAAAGCGATGACGATGAAACTTGGAAAATGCTTCATTGGATGTCCAAAGGAAGATTTTGAAAATGCTACCTAAAGAACTCCATCAAAAAAGATATCAAGCCACAAGTCTACCACAAGCAAGAAAAGTGCAATATGTTATTTGTAAATCTTCAGTGGACAAAAAAACTACAATTACTTAAACAAAATATGACAGTTTTACGTTCAAATATCATTCCTGTTGTGACGTTTGATTCAATAATGGTAGCGTGTTTGAAATCTAATAATTTAGTTTAATTAAGTCACAGCTATTATTTACATTAATATACAAGTTTTCACTATGAGATGATTTTAGAGTCCAAAATAATTTTGTGAGGGAGGGATCTTGTTGATGTCTGTTCCATGCGAAGTTTCGCTGTTCACCCTTTCTGCGGTTGACCGACGTCCGCGCGTCCCCTTTCACACCCCACATCCGGTGGTGGCGAAATGCTTCCCCTCTGGTCAAAGGTTGCAGGGGCTAATTAAGACACGTCCGTCGCAGTACATTAGCGACTGCAGGTGTTTTTGCACGTGTGGTCATCATTCTTCTAAAAACTGACCCGGCCGTGGGAAGCAAGTCCCAGATGTCTCAAGGGGGGGGGGACGCACATACGTCACACTGTAATGTAAGCAAAAAGTGTCTGATGCGTGCTCTTTTTTGAGGTCGCACACATATGAAATATTTTAGTTCGGTTTAATTGGATTTTTTTTCTCAAATTATCTAAGAAAAATTGAAAAAACCAAAAAAGAAAGTACTCTTTCTTTTAAATAAATGTTCTATTGCAGTCACGATTTTTATCGAATACAATAAAAGGAATTATAAAAAAGAGGATTAGGGTGACTGCGTCACCCCACTGGATCACTAACGTTAGCATATAGTGCGCGACTTCTCCCGGGTTAAGTAATTCTTTCGTACACCCTCTCAAAAAATTCTCAAACTGTGTTATTCAAATCAAATCATTCAAATTTGACAGTATTTAGAGACCCTGTTACAAGTACATATTGGAGAGGTCAGGAGATACGCATCTGTTTAAGTTGTACATGATTATTAGAAATGCATTTATATGATACTGATAAAAGCTTTTATAAACAGCACACCTAGCTTACAGATACCCAATATTTTTTTCGTTAATATTTTTTTTCGTTTTTCTGTTTAGCGAACTACTTAATACTTGGGCTATATTTATATGCCCAGTTGAATTATGGTCCTAAAGCGAAATCACAGGAGATAAGTAATTAGTATTAATTAAACATTCATCATTAATTTAGTATAATTACAGTTTATAATTTCTTGTAAATATTTTTTTTTGTTGTTGTTCTTCTTAATACCTGGAGAAGATAACAAAATGTCGTTCTGACGAAGGTTATTTTTCCTAATTTCTCTTTATAAAATTACATTACAAATTAATAATTAATAAATGGAATTTTATATTACCGCTATTATTTTCAAAATATTTTACAAAAGCTATATAAATGCATCAAAAATTTCTTAATTGTGTTTAAATGTACTTCACAAGAGAGAATTCTATCTCTCTCTTCCTTAAGTATACTAAAAAATCATATTTTAAATAAATATATTTTGTCAATCACTTGAATCGCACGCAAAGGACAATTGAAGATAACGTTACTGTTACGATATAAATAGTAAAAAGTGTAACAACAAATTATAATAAAGGTCAATTATGATTCAAAATCATCAAAAGCATCACCTGAAATATTCTGGAAGAATCTAATTAAAGTTTTATTTTCTCCATAATGCAAGGGAAGAATTTAAATAAAAACAAATTATAGATTTCTCCGTTTTCTATTTAATTATTTACTCTTAAATTAAAAACAAAAGATTTTCTTACAATATATTTTATTTCAAAAATATTTTACAAATAGTTTACAATCCATTCAATTGTATAAAAATACTTTCATATGCTCTTGTAGGAATTAAGGAACATGGATGATGTATTTATGTCCACCAACATCCCCACCAATGACATTTAGGTACAAGAGAGGTACAGCAAGTCCAGATAAATCCCAGTTGGTGGCAACAATCCCCTAAGAAAACAATTGAATACTTTAATATCCATGTAAAATCAAATATTTAATTAAATTTACAAAAATTTATGAGTGAAAAAATCTTAAATATGATCAATAATTTCAACTTTATTTCGAAAATTATCTCATTAAAAAGAAATTGTAATTTAGAATTTTCCTTCTTCTAAACAGTAAAAACAAAATCTAACAATAAACGTTTCTTTATATCTTTAACGTAGCTGTATCAAAAAGCAATATTGTTTATATCAAATGGCTCAAATTCCTTATGAATTTAACTTTGAATTGAGTTGTTTCATATTAAAACTGATAAAAACATAGGAATGCCCTACCTGCTATTGGAACAGAAGCTTTGGGGCAGCAATCATACTTCCCATCTTCTTTCTTGCAGCACTCAGCCGTACCTGGACACAAATGGACATTGTCCGGACAAATCTCGATATCAAGGTCCTTAAGTGTCTGACCCATCATTGTGTTCTGGGGAAGCGAAGTATCTGGCTTGTTTGCAAATGCTGCAGATAATTCATCTGAAAAATCAAAGTATAAGTTATTTTTTATTTATTTCAGCATTTGCTTAATACACTACTTAAAAATATTAAAATAATTATACTGGACTAATACATACTGCAAATATAATATTAATTTGTGTATTTTATTGGTTTCTATTAATTCATCAAGAAGTAAACCATTTTATAGACTTATTAAGGACATTTTTTCGAGCATCAAAATTAAATAGCTTTAAAAAAAACTTATAAATTAATTAGATATCGGAATGCAATTTGATTAACTTACGTTATACTATGAAAATGAAGAAATTTGACTGTGCAAATTAAAGTATTTTTGCTTATTTGGTCAAAATTTAATTTGAAATTATTTAGTTTGCCTTCTATAGAACAGTTTAATTAAAATTCTGATCTATTTTGAGATTATAGAGCTTTTAGAGGGAGAACAAAATTTTATGTAGAATTTGATATTGACGTACTTAGGCGTGACATATTTTTTCTCTGATTGTTTAAAACTTTTTTTATAGTTTTCTCAAAAAAGGAACTTTTAAGAGTGAATTTAAAAAATAAATCAAAACGAAGTATAACAATAATTTTAGCATGATAAAAAATTTTCTTCAACAATTGTAATATATTTTCTTTTTCCACCTCGAATTATATTTTTGCTTACAGTTTTGTAAACATATATTCATGTTAACATAATAGAAATGTGTATTAATTAAAGAAGTAATTAAGTATTACTTTGCAGAGTTATTACTTAACATTTTCTAACGCTGCGTAGAAGTTAAATTAAATACCCGCAACATTATTCAACCTTTTATTTCTGAAATCAAACTCATTAAAACTATGCCGCTTAGTTTTTTTTTAGAATTGTTAGACTAATGCATTACATTAAAAATAAAACATATGATATTTAATAAAACCTATTAAAGGTTTTGTAAGCAATTTTGAAAATTTTTATTTCTCATTAATACAAAATGTCACAAGAATTTATTTCAAAGTTATTATCAATTATTTATACAGAAACAATGACATAAAAAGAGGAAATAAATTATTTAAAAAAGATTCCATGACTCCTATGGAAAAATAGTTTTTTTGTCTCAATTAGTAAAATTACTTAAATATTCCTTATGTGTAATGTAGTTTATTTGCTTAAAATTCATTTTTTGAATAATTTCAACAACCAATTTTATATTACGAGAGTGCATAGTTTTAAAGTTATGAATTTGCAAAACATTTTTAAAAAATTACATAAAACACTCCATAACAACAACAACAAAATTTCTCGTTTTCGAAATTAAACTTTGTATATTTATAAATAATTATTCCGAGAATTCAGCTCTAAATTAGGATTATTCCCTATAAATATTTGTTATATTTATTAATGAATATGCTTAAAAATATTGATAGATTTTAAGTGATTTGGCTTTTTAAAAGAAAAAAAAATACTTTTTTTTGGAGGGGGGGGGGTGGTATTAAACCTCTCTTTACATAGTCACGTTTCTTAATAAATATTTGGAAACTTTTGGTTTTTTTTTTATATTTTACTTAAAACCTTAAAATATATCTCATATTTTTGCAAATAAAATAAATATACTGGTGACTCGTTTATCAAAAAGAGCTTTATTTATATAAATATCTAAAACTTTTATATATTTTCAGATTGAAATAAGGACTACACCATATGTATATGAATGAACTACATATAAGGACTACACTACATACATAATGAATCCCTATATGTGAATTTAAATCATATTAAAAAAGCGTTTAAATTTACTCACTTGGCAATGCTGATACAAGCCCCATCAGCAAAACAGTTGCAAGCAGAGACATACTACAAATATAATAAAAGTTTTTTAAGTTTTAATAACAAGGAATTATTATACACATAAAAAGATACCAAAACATAAAATTATATACGTAGATACTCTAAAATATCTTATTGATGCTTATTACTATCCTAAGATATTTTATTTTACAGATTAGAGTTTGGAAACTTTTTAATGATTTCAGAACTTCTAAAAACCTTAGCCTTTTTTTTTTTTTTTTTTTTTTTGAGTAAGCTTGTTCAATTACACTTTCATCTTAAAACATAAATCTCGAGTATTAATTATTCGTGAAATTCTGAAGAGCATTTCTGTTTCATATTTAAAAAAACATACACAAAAATTGCTGTTGTTATTTTTTCATATTAATTTTAAAAAACAGTTCCGCTTCTGTTTTCAACAAAGTACTTGAAAAATGCATACATGGAATCAGAAACGACATATAACATTTAATTGCAAATATTTCTATGGAACATAATTAATAATCTCAACATTCACCGTTCATAAAAACAGAACAATTAAATTCACAGTTTTTTTTTTTTTTTGCGGTTCTTGGGTGTTTCTTATTATTTATTTCAAAATGCAAAATTTCAAAAATTATTTTTTCGATTAAAGGCTATTTAAGATATGACAAAAATACATTGAACTTACCCAATAGAATTCATGATTACAGTTTATGAATTTTCAAATTGTTCAATATTTTGTCTTTCGAGGATAAATATCGATTTAAAATTTATTCCTTTTTATACTTTAGGATTTTGTTGCATTCCATTTTATACTATAATCTCGAGATAAAATTCCGATTTAACATGAGTACAAAAAATATCGAGAACAATGAAATAGAGTGTGAAAGTGATCCCGCTGATGTCTCTTCAGTTTTGCGAAGAAAATGATAAAACAAGAAGTACTTTCGCCTCTTTTTTCAAGTGGACCTTTTTGAATTGTTCCATATGTTTGTAATCACTTGTACATTTTATCTGCCTGATTTTTAACGCGTTTTTCACGTAGTGTAAAAAAAGCGCTATCAGGGCGCAAATTTCGTCTTCGTTCCATATTTTGTCGTACCTTTTTCTCAGCCAATAATTAACCGATTGACCTCGGGTTTTCGGTATTTGGTCGCATTTGTGCCCTAGATGAGCCGAAATAGATTTAAATTTAATAATTTTTAAAAAAAAATTTTAATTTTTTTTTTAATTTAAAAAAAAAAAATTTACGTATGGTACACACTACTTTCTGTTAGTAAAAAGTTCATTATTTGCATTATTGTAAAATACAACATGTGAAAAACGCGCTAAAATTACTTGGCCATGCCAATGATTGATATCTTGTTTCCCTTTTTTTGTGATTTAATTTGTAAGTCGTAAATTTAAGTAATTTTTCAGCTTTCTTCAACATCAATATTATGAATAATATCTCAAATTAAAAATTCTTGTACTATTAGATAAAAGGCTTGGTACTCTTACTGAAACAGAAATAGGTCTCTTCCTTTCGTTGTTTATTCATTCAAATATGAAAGGGCTCTTTTCTGACAAAGAAATTTTTCCTGGCCATTTCAAAAAGACTATCTTGTGATCACTTTTTTGCAAATTATAAAATCACACAACTCCTTACTGGCCATGGTAATTTTAAAGTGTACTTCAATAGATTTAATCTGTGTCCTTCTAAACTTTGTGACTGCAATGTTGGTGGGGAGCAAAGTGCTAAACATCTCATCCTTTTTTTGTTCAAAATTTAAGAAAAAAAGAAAATGCCTGTGCAATTTAAACTGCATGCTCTTAAAATCAATTGGCCGAATTTTTTCAACTTGCTTCATGTAAAGATTCGCTCACTTTATTTTGTATCTTCATTGATTTGAATTTGGTTATTTTTTTGTAAATTGTTCTCTTCTCTATTTTTGAACTTCCTTGTATTGCTTTGGTTACGAAATTGTTTTATTTCGTTATGTATTTTTTGTTTTTGTAACATTTGTTTTTGTTATTTCATTATTTCTTAACTTTTGTAATATACTTTTTATTTTATTTATCTTCTCTTGTTTGTTTTACTTGCTTCTGTAAGCCCCTTGTGATACTTGTGGTGCACGGGAATTATTTTACCTGTCTTTAATTTTAAAATAATATATGAGAGAGAAATGATGAACTGAAATTTAAATATTTAATATTATTTTTAATGTGTGATAGATCCCACAATTATAAAATTTAAAACATTGCAAATTGATTTATATGTGCTTTCTGAAAGTTATTCATCAGAAAAATATTTCTGAATTCAATATTTTTCGGAAATAAATTCATCCAGATAGGCTTCTGTTTAAATGGCTCTCCAGTAGATGGCGACTCTCTTCAATTAGAATTTTTTTTTTAAAGGGGGGGGGGTAGTAGTTAGAGTAAGAAAAGATAACGTTTCTCTATTTTTTCAAGGAGCAGAACCTCAAAGGGATCACATACCGCAAACAAATAAACATCTTCCGAAATAAAAATTGATGTACGTAGACATAATATAGATATCTCTGTCTGTTGCTCATTTTTAAAATTCAAAATTATTTTAAAAATATTCTTTTTGCACTTTAATAATAAAGTTAAAAATCTATCTAGCATTACAGTATTACAAAATATATTCCATCTGAAAAAAAAAACTTTTTTTTTCAAACAGGATAAGCTGTCATCGCTGAATTGACAATACAAACAGAACATATTGCAGTTTTTTTTTCTTCAATTTAGGTGAGGGGGAATGCCTAATTTTTATTTCATACCTCAGTATTATAAAAAAGACAGCTTTATATAAAATGACAACGAAGATTGTCAAAAAAGGATTCCGATATTATTAAAAAAAAGCTTTTTAATAATTTCTAAGAAAGACCTTTTCTCATTTGAAGCTATATTATTCTTCACTATACGAATGTATACGAAATTTTATCAGGGAAGACAATCACATTTTTCTTAGTAGTATTTTTCAAACTTTTTTTGTTATTTCTTTTCTCTTTTAGCAATAATGCTATCAATTGCTTTACAATAAGAACACCCAAAATTTATCTTTTTCTTTTTAATCTTAAAAAGTTACTCAATATATCTGCATAACGAATAGTGCACAAGCTAATTAAAAATTCTTAAGAAAAACATATCAGGAATTTTTTCTCCAAACTTAAATTCTTTAATTATGCAATAAAAGTGGCCGATAAAATAAGTAGTAAGTAGTAATAATAAGAGTGACTGATTAAAAAGAAGCAATTTGCAAATAAATAATTAAGAAAGTGACTATTGTAATATGAAAATCTTGAAGCTTCCCACTAAGTTTTTACACTGCTTACTTTACAATTATTTCTCAATTCAAGCAGAAATTTAAATATACATTCTCGTCTAACAAGAAAAATCTAATTGACTGACAAAATTTCAAAAACAATTCCATGCTATTTTAATTTTACAATTATGTCTCAACAATTCTATAAGCAGTAACACTGGTCAATCCTCTTCAGAATCAATTTAAACTTAATGATATTCATAGATATACACTGATATTACAACAGCACAAGTCTGTAGTACATTTGTACAGTTTTAATAAGAATCTAAACCTTTAGTTTCCAAATTAACTTTGCCAATGGACCCTTTTTTATATCAAAAATTTGGCCATGAACCTCCAAATGAAAAAGCTCTATTTTAATGCATAGTACAAAAACCACAGACAACTTTAATATCCTGAGAATGAAAATGATATCGATAATCATTATACGACTATTTTATAAATGAACTTCGAGACAAAAGTCTAACTTGCTAATAAATTTTACTTGGTATCAAAAGTACCTATGAAACGCACTTTATCCCAATTCAAAGAATAACACTATCGGTTGAATACTAAGGAAAATTTGTTGCATTTACTTCTCTTCTCTCAACTCTTTTACATTGCTATATTTAAGACATTATTGTCTATAGGAGAATATAGGTGATTTCCCGCCTCCCCTCCCCCCTATTTAAACCTCATAGACGGCCGCTTCCACGATTGACCCGACTTCGACATTGCGACGTTTCTCATTACTCGGATTTTTTGTAAGTATCTATGTTTTACTCTAAAACTTTTCCACAAGTAAAAATCAAAGATGATAAAGAAATGGTTCATTAATATTTTAGATTAAGCCAAACCTTTTTCGCGTACCTCCTAAAGTTGTCCACATACCACCGAATTAACATTAATATGCCTCGAACCTCCCATAGCAGTCACAAGGATCTTCAGGGAACCGTTGGAACCACTTTGGAAATCTATGATATAAACCAATACTGTAAAACAAGAGCGTCAAACTCAAAGGTTAACTTGGGCCAAACAATCAAGGGTTAATTTTAGTGGGCAGCAAAAGCAAAATCAATATTCATTGAAATATAAGCTAATTTCGAACAATACATTATAATAAACATAAATAAAAGAGCCAAAAAAATGTTTACGTTCTGACACTTGACATCTCTTCTCTGCTACTATCTTCCCTATTTCGGTAGAAATTCTGATATTTTATTATATATATTGTGTAGCCGGGCAGCAAAAATGTTCCTTGAGGGCCGTAAGATTGACACCCCTGCTGTAAAATAAATTCACTTTTTACTAAACATTACTTGTGTGTACGAGCTAAAAAAGTCAGAACAACATAATTATTCTTTTTTAAATAAATGTATATGTGCAATCATGAGATTATTATTAGAAGTAAAAAAAAATTATGAAGTATTTTATAAAAATTGAAATTTCAAATCTCATTTCTCTTTTGATCTAAATAAAAGTTAGCCATATTTGTAGTCAGCATTTTCAACACAATTTATTTCAAATGCAGAAAAAAACAGGAAAATCTTTTATACCGTTTTATTTATTTTTTATCAACACACTAGTCACTAATTGTAAATTCAAAGTATGAATAATTTCCCAGATTTAGTTATTAGAAGAAAATGAAAAAATGAAGATTAATTGTTTCATTGGATCTCTCGGTATTCCAAAATACTAAAGGGGGGGGAAATGTAATATGTAAAGCGTTTCATCTCAATAACATCGCATTAAAATAAGAACATTGAATATGGTTCACAATCAGGAATTGAACTATTACTTTAATATTACTGTAGGGAATATTTTTAAAGATAAGAAAGGGGATTGGGGATGCATTTAGTTTCACATTTTTTTCCTATCGATGTTTTGTCGTTTTTATCGAACAAGAGAAAAATTTATCAGAAGAAAAGTGAAAGAAAAAAGAGCGCAGATAGGAAAAGTGAATGCGTGATCAAAATATGAAAACATATAAATTGATGGATTTTTCTTAAATCTTCATCATTGACTTTCTTGACACAAGAATAGGATATCACAAATCACCTTCAACGATGAATGCCATTGGGTAAGTTAAAATAAGCAACTTTTGTCATTCATTTTTCAAGTAATATTTTGATTTATACTTTAAAACATCAGAAATAGAATTTCGAATATTTCACTATATACTGCTTGAACATTTTTCTGTTTATCGGTGAATAGACCTTTTTGAAATTTTATTATAGGGGAAACAAAATGCCATTCTTTAATGCTACTATAATGGAAAATCGAAAATTTTGATTAAGGGGGGAGGGGCGGAGACCATAAAATTTTGTGTGGTCCTAATGTCTCAACATTTTATTGAAGAGAATGAATGTGTTTGTTTTCAATTTTCATCATAAGTTCAGACATCAGGAGCTTAAGAAAACTGAAAATAATTTAAGGAATAATTTAAAGGCCTGAAGATCCTTTCACTTGATGCCCTAAGCGTGTGTTTATTTTGATGATTAACCCATCATATTTTTTATGTAATATTGTGATTCACACAAGCACACATTGATCCCTACACTACAAAAATTTTGTGGTATATAAAATTGCGCAAATTCAATGTTGGGATTCATCTTTAAACCAAATTAGCATATCTCGCATTCATTGCTATTAACAGAATACTTTCAATAATTTATTAAAAGCATAATGAATAACTAAATAAAATAAATATTTTTAACAACGGCACAGTTACAAATATGAGTATGAGGTTACAAAAGTGGAAATTTTTCTTCCTTTAGTACCAAGTACAAATTATACAATTTATGAATTTATGGGATAAAATTGAAAACAAAATAATTTTTGATAATTAGATTATTTTCCTTTTTCTGTACTTAATTTACCATCAGTATGTACCATGCATAATTAATAATTAAAGGAAATATGATGTTTGGTATATCAACTTAGATAAATAAATTTTATCAAAGCAGAGAGAAAGTTTTAAAAACTGAAATTATATAAACAGAATTTTGAACATATTTCTCTATTACTTAAAGTAAACAAAAAATATTTATCAAAAATAAATAAGTATCGCTTTAAATATATAAAATTATTCTTGTTATTTAATGTTGATATGTTAAAATTTTCAAACAAATCATTTTCTTTTTAATACGATAAGAACATGACTTTTTAAGTGTTCCTTTATATCATAAGAATTATTTGAAAGAATTTTAGTCAAAGTTTAAGTTTTAATTCAAAAGCTTTTTTCTTATTTGAAACATAATAATCTATTTTCTCTATTTAAATTGATCTTTTTTCCTTTACAGAATGTCTCTTGCGTTAGCTCTTTTCATTATAGGTCTTACTTCAGCATTACCAAGTGAGTTGTATTAAAATTGCCCTTATTTCAATGCCAACCTTTTCCTTAAATTTTCATTAGCTCTTTGAATATTTGAATCTGAAATATTGTTTACATTTTTAGTATGATTTGTAAGAAGCAAATTGTTTTTTTCCCTCCTTTTTAATATAATACTTCAAGAACGCGTCGATAATATAATTCTGATTTTCATATTCAAATAACTTATAATTCAAACATTTTCGTCACTTCGTAGATGCATTGCCTTCAGCATTGGAAAATAAACCGGACACTACCTTGCCAGAACAAACAATGATGGGTCAAAACCTCAAAGACCTCGACATCGAAATCTGTCCCGACAAGCTTCATTTGTGTCCAGGAACAGCAGAGTGCTGCAAGAAAGACGACGGAAAATGGGACTGCTGTCCCAAAGCTGCCGTTCCCATTGCAGGTATAAGATACGAGATTCTTTTAGAAATTTGACTCAATTTTTCCCCTGAAACAATTTTAATAAAAAAATTGAGTTCAATTAGATTTAGTGAGTGAATGCGGGTGTTCATTATTGTCGTACTCCATATAACTAGAAGTGTTGCACTCTACGTATAGAACTGTATAACTAGAAGTATAGTACTCTATATAATTGTACAACTAGAAGTTAACGATATTCTATATAACTAACATGGAGACGTACCTCTAATTTTGTACCATGATAAAATGTAGAAAAAAATTTCTTCCATTGATATAGCAAAGTGTGATTTGTTAATATGTTGAACTCACACGTATTGAACAAAGATATTTATAGAAAAATAGTAATTTTTTACTGTTTTATTCTTATACAGTTTAACACTCTTTTAGTTTTTATGGAATTTGCTCTGATGCAGAGATTTAGTTTAAAAATTAATTTTGACAGCTTTGTAAAACAGTCTAAAAACAACTATGTTCAAACTCAATATATTGTAGAATTCACCATTCTCTGACAAAGGAAAATAACTTTTGTCCCTCTGTTATTTTTACTAATTACTAAATATCTAATTATTTTCCTGGTAATTTTACACATATCTTGTAAAAATTCTAACTTATTGATTAATGTATCTCCCTTTAAAGATTGAATTTGAATGAAATTTTTATTGAAATTACTTGTTTTTAAGAACGAGTAAAATTCCGATTCCCCCAAAGACCGTTTAATGGAATAATATAAAATTAAATCCATCTATATTTAATTTTAATTGGAATCCCTGTTTGCAAATGATGAAAGAGTTGGAATAATACAACGTGGGAAACAGGTTCTGTTCCTGTCACTTGATTGTTCCTTGTACGTATTGTATTAGTCTCTTCAATGCTTTGTTGTGAAATTCTAATAAGACTTAAATAAACAAAAATAAAATCTATTCTAATAAACGAGAGTAGTGTAGTTACCTTCTTGATGTATTTTTTTAAACTTGGTTAAAAATCCATTTAATTTTAATATTAAAACTAATTGTTATTTTGGAATTCTTACGTAGTGAGGAAGAAAACGCATTTCTAGCTAATAATATAATTTTATAATTTTGCAGGGGACTGTTGTCACCAATTGGGATTCATCTGGACCTGTTGCACTTCTCTAGTTCCAAAATGCCATTGGTGGGGATGTTGGTGGACATAAATATGTCTCACTTGAAATGGAGTTTTACCATTATAGCTTGTATCATATGAAATGAAGCATTACAATTACAGCTTTTTATAATAGTTTTGTTATTATAAAGCTCTTCAGTTTTTTCATTATATTTATAGTGCTTTCTAATCTGATCTCAAGACAATACCAGTAATACATTAATTGAATATCAATGTCAATAAAATGTTTTGTTATTACATTTGTGTTTCGTTCGTTTCATTTTAAAAACAGAAAGTATATCAAAATGAATTCAGAAATACTCTTTTTAAACAAACGCTAGGTTAATTTTTCTAAATAATCCCATAATGATTATTATTACACGAACAATTTTAGGTACCTAAAATAACACTTTAATTATTTTTGGAACAATAAATTTCTGTATGTTTGCTGAAAATTCTTAGCTTTTTACCAGTTAGTCACTTCCTTAAAACGGAAATTATTTTCATTACCGAGTAGAATTTTCAAAAAACACTTTGAGATTTTTTATTACTTTTGAAAACTAATTAATATAGTCACAAAATGTAATGCTTAAGCAATTGAATATCAATAAAATATATTCGTTCCCTACAGTAAGCTATCTTAAAAAATTACTTTAATAATTCACAAAAGTATTCATGGTCTTTATAATAGTTTTGAATTCAAGAATCTCAGTTGTATTCTTTTAAAGGGTATCATAATTTTTTTTTCAATATATAAACATAAAAATACACATTACATGCTTTAAATCAGCCTTCTCATACTTTAATATACCAAAAGTTCATACCAAAAGTTTATGAACAAATTTTCACTTTTTCAATTCTGATGTGTTACTATGTTATTAATTTTTGAAGTGACCTTTGGGATACGATATATTTTAATTATTATAAAAACTAGAGCCCTTTATTTTAGTTATTATCTGAAATTGCTTAAAATAACAGGTATTATATTCACAGAAGGGACTGTAAATTTTGTAATAAAACAGTGATTGATAAATCTGAAGGTTAAAGCACTTCTACTATTGTACATAGCATACACAAAAAATTTCATTTAATTATTTTCAAAACTTTCTTAGCAATCGCTGGCCCCGTTTGAGCATTAAAAAAAAACACATTTCTAGTAAAACGCGTTTTAAAGTATGACATCTTGCTTAAAGTAATGGCATCTGTTTTTACTAGCAGTTATAGTGAACGGAAAATAATAAACTTGACATTTTTATAAAGCCAATAAGATAGTCTACAAGACAAAAAAATTTTTTAAAAATTTGACAATTTTTGGCAAAATTCACAATTTTAGGGAAGTCGGATCCCTTAATTATGAATCGTATAAATTATCGGTAAATAGTATATTTTGTAATAGATACTTTATTTTTAATTTCCATGATACTTTTCCTTTCTTTTTTTTTAAATTGGAACACATTGCAAAACATTTTTTAATTATAGAAGATATACCTAGGTTACCAAGTACACAGATACACACACTTTGATAGAAAGTATCTAAACCGTCGCAGTAGAAAATCTTCATAGATTTCACGTCAAGTGTCGAAATCATAAGCCAATTTAGAAATAAATCATTCTTTGAATTTCGGGCAGGGGTGAATAATGAATTTTCTGTATTTAAAACCGAAAGTATTTCGTAAACTATTAACATTTCAGTCTCTAATTCTTAGTAAACTTGCTCTTAATAAATTAGACAGCAAATATATTGTGCAGATCTTATATATCAATGTAAATGTGCATTTTATTTTTATAACGTTAGAATGCATTTTGTTCTGCTTTTTTTCAGCAAATTAATTATTTTTTTAAATAATCTTTTATTTCAGACTATTCAATATGCTCGTGCTCCCCACGTAAGATAACTACTTCCACCCTAGGTGGACACGCCCCGTAGTTTGAGAACCACTGTTTTAAGTGCATTTGTTTTCCTCAAAGATAAAAAAAATTCATCATTTTTTTTAAATATGCATGGAAAAAATTCATAGTTATACTAATTCTATTTTACTAATATCATCTAACAAAATAAATTACATGAGAGGTTTTACCTGATTTCGAAAATAGAAATATATATATTTCGGTGTTGAAAAGTATAATTACTATTTTAATGCATCAATGCAATTAATATGGTACCAATAAATTAAGAAATATTGTAATATAATCGCTGCACTTCATAAAAAAATTTAATGCTTTTTAAAAACAAAATTATAAAATTATTTTTAGAAACCATGCTTAAAATCTGATTTTTAAAAATTCATACAAAGCTCTGATTGTAAGATCTTGCTGCAAAAAAAATTTTCGTTTTAAAATTTTCGTTCGTTTTAATTTCATGTAATTAAAAAAGTGCTTATAAATATTTTATACAATAGCCACACAAAATGCATAATTAATATCTGAACCAAATTTCGAATTCAGTGGCTGACCGTAAAAAATTTTAATTTGGCCTCCAACTCCAACCTTGTTTGTAAAATATCAGTTTTGATAATGCAAAATTTAATTTTATGCCATTAAAATGTACGGTTACCTAATAATACTATCGAAACTAAATACAACAGATGACAGTCATTTTTCCATATAGAATTCATTCGCAATAACTAAAATAAAGGTATTTTGATAAGAAATTTCCTTTTAGTAATTTTTATTTAGCTTATCTTTTCAAATGATGCAACATTAAATTGAATTTTTCATTTATTTCCGGTAGTGTTTGAATTCTCAAATTTTCAACAGCTGTGTATTCCCGAAGATAATCCATTATTTCAAAATTTTGGAATTCCGCTGTCAATAAATGAAATAAACTTAACCAGTTATCTGTGGCACCTCAGTTTGAGAGTACACAACTATGTTGTTATTGTTGCTTATGCCACCTGTCTCACGTGGTCAGATCGAGGCCCACGAAATTCATCATGACAATGGGCTAGAGATACGCCTATCGTTAGCCTAAGCTTTGAGTTCGTGAAGGCGACAGCATGATTTTTGCTCACGATAGATGGCGACACCATTCGGACCCACTGATTTAACGAGCACGTACTCCGTGTGTACTCGGAGGATATTTGGTGGCATCGGGCATCGAACCCAGGTCTTCCGGTCAGGCGTCCGATGCTCTAACCACTAGGCTACCCACGGCCCTCGCAACTATGTATTTCTCGGAATCAATCTAAGAGTAAGTGTCGCTTTTAAAATATTACATCCAAAATATGGGTTTATTTTATAAAATTTCAATTTTATAACTAATACTTACTGTACGAGGATGTCTATATACAAGACTAAAATGTCGCTGGTTCATGAGACTGACGGTTCTACCGACCCTTAGCTTTTATGGACATCTACAGATTTTAATGATCATCAAAATTTCTGGATTGAGAGACCTAACCATGCACTCATTTACTTCTTTTTTACTTACAAAATGTTTTATATGTCTTGACACTAAGAAAGCTCTGGATTAGATGCTGTCACAATCCTTCTAACCAAGAAGCACATCCTTGCCTTTCCACCCCGATTAAATAACTATTCTTTAGACAGCATGGCATTCGGCCATTACTCTAATGTCGGCACTTGGTTGTAACATCAAACAATTGGCATTTTCACCACTCGATAGCTAGACAACTCCGGGCTAGCAACTATCAATGGGCGAAGCCAGTGTTTCTCAGACTGTAAGACGCCCCCCCCCCTATGGGTGCGTGATAGCCCTACAAGGGAAGCGCGAGCGTATTGAAAAGTCGAACGCAAAAGACTATTTAAAAAAATTAATAAACTGAAAGTAAGCAAATAAATACATTCTGACACAATAAAAAATAAGATACATATTTGCACTGATATAATACACTTATAAATATATCAGTACTGCGCAATATATGTATTTCATAATTAATTTAGCAATACTAAGTTAAGAACGAATTTAATAATTACTAATGAACCCATATAGGCTTGTCATATATAAAGTTAAAAACAAAATTAACACTTATCTTGATAATTTGTGTACGGTTTTTAATTAATCCCTTAAATCCCTTTAAAAAAGCAAATACTCTGAAATAAGTAAATCCTTCCAAACACTGTCAAGGTCATTTTATTGCATTCCAAGGCCTTCGAAATAATTTATGGATAGCAGTGCACAGAAAAGATCGCACTTTGGAAAGACGTATATATACGTCCGGGGCAATTAACACACTGGCTGAGCGAGACTTTTATATAAGTCGGCGGTACTTAAGAGGTTAATGTCGTACTGCAGGTTTAGCTTCAGATTATAGTACTGTTGAATTCAATGCATTGTTATTGTATGGAGGGGGCGTGGTGAAAGTTATGGTTGAATATTGGGTTGAATATTGGGAATATTGAAGTTTGAGAAGCATTGGGCTAAGAGACTGGTTGGCGTCACGCATTGTTCCCATGTATGACCATACCTGAAAGAACCCTATTATAAATCAACTTTACGATTCTTGCCTTTGCCACTTTTAGGTTAATATCTAAAAAGCATTATCATCGTACCTAAATAAATTCCTTATGTTAACTTGTTCGCTGTTTCAGCCGATGCATACGGAAAAGCATGAGTTCATCTTGAATTTTTCATATTTTTTATTTATTGTTTTACTCTGGTCTGGTCTCAAAATGTTCTAAACATTTTAAAATTTTAGAATATGTTTTTGTTTTCTCAAAAATTACAACTTAAACAGCCAATTTACTCATGACGAGTATACTCGTTATGACACCAATTCTTGCAACTTTTCCATGACGAGTATATTCGTCAATCCCAGTTAATTGATTGATTTAATCGTATTTGCAAACAAGAGAGAGGGCTATCCAGTTATAAATGTTACATAATAAGCTTATATATATTTAAGTTTATATATAATAAGCTTATATATATATTTATGTTTATATATAATACTTACATACTTATGGAAAATACTATATCAGAATACTCTTAATGTCTTTTTTTATACATGTATACAGTAAAAAAGAAATATAGTTTGACATAAATTTTAAGTATAAAAACAGTCTCTACAAAACTATTAAATATTATTTTCTTTTGAAATTTAAACAGTATTAAGCTTAAGAAAAGCTATATTTTCTTATGGAAGTCTACAAAATGCAGTCTAATCTGCTTACACATGGTTGAATCTTCCCGGCTATGCCGGTATCCATTGCAAAAGTTTATAAAAAGTCCTTCCCCTTTGTTGGATTTTCTGGATGTGTAAAGAATACACTTAATACATTGAAGCAAAATAATCCATATTTTTAAATGTGTTAACTGGGTAATAGAAATTTGTGGAAAAATTGTTTTACATGATGTTTCAAATATATCTCGAGAAACATTTCAGTCTTAAAGCTCTCGTCTAGAAACAGTTGCTCATGTGCCCCATTTTAAAATGTTTCAATCCCTAAAATTTATTAAATATTACAATATTTCACAATAGTCTTAAATTTATTTCTTTTCCATTTTAAAACTTCAAGAAAACAGACATTTTTATAATGAAAAGTTAAAATTGAAAATTTAAGAAAAGAAATTCTTTATGATTCCACGAATAAGCGATTAACTTAGAATCTGGTACATACCTTCCCTACATTCATGCCCATAGCCATGATTTTTAATTACATGCATCCTTCACAAACTTTCAGTTGAATTATAGTTATAAAAAATGTAGTTTTCAAAAAATAAATGTTCAATTAAGTGCTTAGTATATTACATTGTCTGACCTAAAACTGTAATTATTCAAAAAGCAATTATAATCGATGTAAAGAAAGCCATATTACTTAAACATGGTAAATAATATATTGATTTTTTTAATATTAAACATTTTTAAGACAGCTAAGGTGATATGAAGTGTATGAAAATTTTCTGCTTTTATTTCTTTAAAGCTTTATTTCCATACAATAATATTTGCTTTTTTAAAGGAAAACTTTTTTCAAACTTTTGATTGAATGAAACAAATATGTAAAAAATTTAACAGGATCCCTAACTTCCACCATCGATTTCCATTCACCTATTCATTAATATGTTATCTTAATTTATGAATTCACAAAATCAAAAACTTTTTTGTAATTAAATAAGATTATGCATATTTTTAAAATAATCATGAAGCCAAATTTAATGTCTAATGAAATACCTTTAGGAGATAATTCTTCGTAACATGTTCTCAGAGGATTATTTAATTGAAGAGTGGATATGAATGTGAAAAAAGAATAAAGCTGAAATTTCTAAGGTGAATTAAAAGACCATTTATTCTCTTTATTTCTGTAATTTCGTTTTTTACTCCACTTAAATCAGTGGAGGAAACCATCAGTGTTTTATAAGCTGACTGTTTTTTTTAATTGTTAAATTAAACAAAAAGACTAGTTTTTATCACATGATAGAAAGCATACCAGTATTAGGTGAAATACTTTTTTTTTAAATTTATAACAATACGCTGATTAAAAAATTCATGTGATTAAATCTCTGTAGTATGCTTTTGTCTGTTTTTTTTATAAATATCTAATCCTGTTTTTTATTCTCAGCCAAAAGTCATATTCAATAATCATGCCCTTAGACCAGGCAAATAAGTACTTTTTTACTACTATTTAATTTTCATGGTATGAATTTTGATACGACGTAAAAGTAACGGCCCTTCTGTTTGAAAAATGCTTTATTAATACTAAATACACAGTTTGAAAAATGCATCTCGCAGATCTCGCGTACTCTCTTAACGGAGAGAAATAAGAAGACTGAACACACACAAAGATTACAACAAACTTAATATACGTATTACAGGAATTCAAAGTAATATTTACAATTGAAGGTTTTGAAAAACCCTTTAAATATGTTTCTTATAACACGTATTCTCTTGTCTTAAAGAAACGCATATTTATTGTGTAGTTTTTCTAAAATATCCATTGTAAGACGTAGAAATACAATCACTTGCATTTTCAATTTTAATAAAAATTCAATCGGTTGTATTTAAATTGTAAGCTTAAGAGAAAAGTACAATGTGAATGTTAGTTAAAATTTTAATATGATTCATAAAAAACTTGAAGAGTTATGAATATTTTTAATACATTAACATTATTTTTAATACATTCCCTTAAATCATGTACAATTTTAATACTTAATTCTGTTTATATAATATGTATAAACCTTCCAGTAGAATTAATTAATAAAAACTAAAGTATTACAGTGTAGTTTTTTTTATAGACTACAATATCTCCATAATGGAAAAAGAAATAAATTTATGAATTAATATAATGTATTTTTCACTTTTTATTTCCGCAGAACATTTTTGCAGTTAAACAATGCTCATTCTCATTTTAAAGTTTTATGAGTAGAAATAAGTAGGAGTGAATATATAGAATAATATTCTTATTTTAAAATAATAAAACTTATTTCTACACAAGGAATTCCAGCAGATTACACATCAAAAAGGTATTATTATGAAATATTGGAGTGTCAAAATTTCAATTTAAAATAGTTATGAAGATTACTTCTATATTTCAATTACTTTCGCGCTTTTTTCTATCTAGAAAACTGCTTTGATATATATTTTGATTTTTCTATTAACAAAAACTGCATTTTGGTCATCTTTGGAAAAACTTTATTTCTTAAATCGTATCCAAAGCACTAGAATTTAAGTTTTTGAAAATGATTTCTAAGATTTCACGGAAATTTAGGTTAACAAAAATTTAAATGGGCAAACCTCTAGAAAAAGGTCCACCTCAATAAGTAATTGAAAAGCTATGCATATATTTGAAAAGCGATATTCGTGGTTGGAGACATTTTAACTGAGTTGCAAATTTGAATTAGGATTCTAACAGATAACCGTAATATTGAATATGAGAAACATGTAATTGCAACTAAACAATATTTTTAAATAAAATGTGATGAGATTTAATAAAGATTTATACCAATTTAAGGTACATCCCCGGCATCAGTCCTCTGTTTAAATTTAAGTAATTCATTTAAAAAAAACCTCAAACAATTCTCAAACAAAGTTAATTTAAATCAAACCATTCGAATTTGAGAGGATTTAGAGACATCGTCATAAGTGCATATTGGAGAGGTTAGGAGATACGAATCTTTTTAAGTTGTTCAGGGCTACTAGAACTATATCCTGTGATACTGCTAAAAACTTTCATAAATATCATAAATGGCACATCAGGTTTACAGATACACATACATTGACGGAAAAAAGTCCTAACACCAAGAAAGATTTATGTTAGATGAACGAAATTTTTTTGGAAGGTGTCTTTATTCATCTGAAATATAACATCGATTCGAATGTAATTCTTAAGGGAGGCACTAGTCAGAGTTGCTTTAAAAATGCCTGCTGTAAATTTTGTGAGCGTTATTTGGCTGTAAAATGCGATGTATTGAGTTGATGTTAACCAAGAATGCTTTTAAGATGACGAAGAAGCTATTATCAACAGCTCACCGAGTTTGAACGAGGTCGTGTAATAGGGCTACGAGAAGGTGGATTTTCTTTCGGTGATATTGCAGAAAGACTTGTCAGGAATATATCCACTGTGCGTGATTGTTGGGAGCAGTAGTCAAAGGATGGAACTACCTCAGAAAACCAGGTCCCGGGTAGCCACGTGGCAGTACTGAGAGGGATGACCGCTGTATTCGGCGTACGGCTGTGATGCATCGCACTGTGTGTGCGGCAGAAATTCAAAGCTCCAGTTGGTATTACAGTGACAGAACAAACTGTTAGAAATCGGTTACTTCAAGGACAGCTCCGGACAAGGAGCCATGTAACACGCATTCCATTGACTCCAAGCCATTGCCGTTTTTGGCACCAGTGGTGTCAAGCCAGAGCTCATTGGAGTACGGAATGGAATCTGCTGTGTTTTCTGATGAAGCAGGTTTTGCCTTGGTGCCAGTGATGACAGTGTGTTGGTAAGAAAGAGGCCAGGGGAATACCTGTAAACAAACTGCCTACAACCTCTAGACACGCTAGATATACACCTGCAGTCAAAATCTGGGGAGGAATTTCCTATGACAACAGGAGCGTGATTATTACAAACACACTGGCTGTAAATTTGTACGTCAGTCTGGTGATCCAAACTATAGTACTGCCATTCATGAACGGAATTCAAGGAATAGTTTTCCAACAGGATACCACTCACCCTCAAATCGCTGTTGTTTGCGAGATCACAAGACCTGTCTCCAATTGATCACGTATGGGATATCATTGGACGACAACTCCAAAATCATTCACAGCCAACCCTGACCCTCCCAGTATTGACACAACAAGTATAAAAGCATAGCACACAGGTGCGAATACCACAAAGTGACATTCGGCACCATTTGTGTGACACAATGAATGCAGGCTTGCATTCATAATTTTGGAGGTTACATCGTTAACTATTGTCTATATTTCATTACTCTACAATAATTTTTCTTGGTGTTGACATTTAATTCCGTCAGGTTATTTTCCTCGTTAAACCTCTTATGTTTAGCGAACTACTCTCTATACTAGATCTATACTTATATACACAATTAAATTATGGTCCTAAAGCAAAAGATGGAGTTAGTTAATTGTGATATTAATTAAACATACTTGCATATCTTTAATTTTGTGTAGTTTACAGTTAACAGTTTCTTGTTAATGTTTCTGTTGTTGCTGCTGCTGTTGTTGTTCTTAATACCTGGGCAAGATAACGAAAAGTCGTTCTGACAAAATTACATTAATAATTAATGTATGGAAGCATATTCTAGCTTTTTCAAAATAATTACAAAGCTATATAAATGCATCAAAAATTTCTTAACTGTATTTAAATGTACGTCATAAGAGTGAATTTTGTCTTTTTAAAATATACTAAAAAAAACCACTTTAAATAAACATATTTGTCAATCACTTGAATTACATGTGATGGACAATTGAAGATAACAATTCTGTTTATGATATTAAATTGTGAAAAGTGTGACAACAAAATGAATTAAAGTTTAACTATGATTCAAAATCACCAAAAGGCATTACCGGAAATAATCTGGAAGAATCTAATTATTGTTTTATTTTCTCCCTAATGTAAAGGAAAAATTTAAATATAAAAGCACATACTCAAATAGTAGAATTCCGGTTTTCTATATTTCTATCCTAAATTAAAAACGAAAGATTTTCTTACAACTTATTTTATTTCCAACATATTTTACAAATAGTTTATATACAATACATTAAACTCTTCAAAAACCTTCTCATATGCAGTTATTTTCATATGCTCTAGTAGAAATTAAGAACCATGGGGGAAGTATTTATGTCCACCAACATCCCCACCAATGGCATTTAGGCACAAGAGAGGTACAGCAAGTCCAGATAAATCCCAGTTGGTGGCAACAGTCCCCTAAGAAAACAATTGAATACTTTAATATCCACGAGAAATCAAATATTTAACTAAATTAAGCAAAATTTATGGATGAAAACCTCTTAAATTTGATCAATGATTTTAACTTAGTTTCGAAAATTATTGCATTAAAGAGAAATTGTTACTTTGAATTTTTCTTCCTGATAACAGTAAAAACAAAATCTAACAATAAATAACGTTTTTTTTTGTGTGTGTATCTTTAACGTATCACCAAAAGAAAATAATGTTATTTATATAAAATAGCTCAAATTATTTAGAAGCTGAACTTCAAATCGAGTTGCTTTATTTTGAAATTGTTAAAAACTCAGAAATACTCTACCTGCTATCGGAACAGAAGCTTGGAGCAGCAGTCATACTTCCCATCTTCTTTCTTGCAGCATTCAGCCGTACCGGGACACAGATGGACATTGTCCGGACAAATCTCGATATCAAGGTCCTTAAGGTCTGACCCATCATTGTGTTCTGAGGAAGAGAAGTATCTGGCTTGTTTGCAAAAAGCTGCAGACAATTCATCTGGAAAATCAAAATATTAATTTTTTTATTTACTTTTGTTACTGCTTTAAATATTACTTAAAAATATTAAATTAATTATATTATAGAAATATTTTTCGATTTCATACACATATATATATGCAGATATAATATTAATTTAATCTGTTTGTTTTATTTATTTTAATAATACATCAAGAAGTAAACCATTTTAATGACTTCTTAAAGAAATTAAGTAGCAAAAACTCTAACAACTTTTCGAGCTTCAAAATTATAAATAACTGCAAATTAACTAGATATTTGGAATGAAATTTTGTTAACTTATGTTTATACTTTTAAAACGAAGAAATTAGGTTGTGAAAATTAAAGTATTTTTGTTTATTTGGTCAAAATTAAAATTGGAAACCATTTGGTTTGCTTTCAATAGAACAGTTTTACTTCTGATATAATTTGAAATTATTAAGCCTTCTTGAGGGGGGGGAGGAATTAGTTTCTAAGTAACCTTAGTCATACTTAGGGAGAAAGTACTATTATGGATTTTTTTTCTCTGGTTGTTCAAAATTTTCTTTTAGTTTTCTAAAGAAAGAGAACTTATATAGGCGAATTTGAAAATAAATCATAGCGAAATATAACAATTATTTTAATATTGATTAAGAATTTTCTTCAACAATCGCACTATATATATATTCTCCGCTTCGAATTTCATTTTTACGTACAATTTTGTGAACATAATTTTTATGTTGAAAAAAAATGTGTAAAATGTGAAAAAATGTGAATGTTGTTAAAAATGTGCATTCATTAAAAATGTAATTAAGTATTGCATTGCAGATTAATATTGTTTTCTGACGCTGCGTAGAATATTTGTTATGTTTATTATGTATATGCTTAAAAATATTGATAGGATTCATATGATTGATTTTTTAAAGAAAGAAAACTTTTTAGGAATTAAACCTCTGTACATGTAGGGTTCCTTAGAAGCGTTCGGAAACTTGTTTTTTTTAACATTTTTACTTAAAATCTATGAAAACTCTCACACTTTTGTAGACAAAATAAATATATTAGTGACTCTCTTATCAAAAAGAGTTTTATTTTTATGAATATCTAAAACTTTTAAGTATTTTCCTATTGAACTAATGGGTTTTAAGACTTGCGTTTCAATTTAAATCATATTAAAAAAGCGCTTAAGGACTGCACTACATACATAAGGATTCACTACATGTGAAATTATCGTATTAAAAGAAGCTTTTTAAAATATACTCACTTGGCAATGCTGATACAAGCCCCATCAACAAAACAGTGGCAACCAGAGACATACTGTAAATATAGTGAAACTTTTTTGAGACTTTAATCACAAGGAATTATATATACATAAAAAAAAATAGTTAAACATAAACTTATTCCCGTAGTTACTCTAAAATGTCTTATTGATGCTTATTATTATCTTAAGTATTTTATTTTACAGATTGGAGATTTGAAACAACTTAATGATTTCAGAGCTTCTAAAAATCAAAGCCTTTTTCTGAGTAAGCTTGTTCAATTAAAATTTCATCTCAAAAGGTATGCCTCGAGTATCAATAATTCGAAAAATCTGAAGAATATTTCAGTTTTTTATTTAAAAAAACATGTATTGTTTTTTTAATAAACTTAAAAACAATTCCACTTCTGTTTACTTTAACAACGTTCATAAAAAAAATGTTTATATAAAATAAAAAAACGACACAAACGTTTAATTGCAAACATTTCTATGGAACATAATTATTAATACCAACATACTCTATTCATAAGAACAGAACTTAATTAAATTCACAGTTTCTTGCCATCCTTGGGCCTTTTTCATCATTAATTTTAAAATGCAAAGTGAAAAAAAATTATTTTTTCGGTTAAATGCTAGTATGGATATGACTAAAAAGTATTGAACTTACCCAATAGAATTCATGATTACAGTTTATGAATTTCCAACTTGTTCAATATTTTGTCTTTCGAGGATAAATATCGAAGTAAAATTTATTCCTTTATATACTTCAGGATTTTGCTGCATTCTTTTTTGTTTTATCATCTCGAGATAAAATTCCGATTTAACATGAGTATAAAAAATATCGAGAACAATGAAATACAGAGTGAAAGTGGTCCCACTGGTGTCTCTCAAGTTTAGTAAAAAAATGATAAAACAAATAGTACTTTCATACTTTTTCAAGTGGACTTTTTGAATTATTTCATATGTGTCTGCAATCCCTTTTACATTTTCTCCACCATATGTATATTTTGTTTTTAAATTCGTAAGTCGTATTTTTCTTTAAATCTAAGTAAATTTTCAGCTTTTTTTAACATCAATAGTGTGAATAATATTGAAAAATAAAAATTCTAGTACTATAAAATAAAAAGCCTGGAACTCTTACTGAAACAGAAATGGGTCACTTTCCTTATTTATGCATTCTTGTATGAAATGAGGAACTTAAATTTGGATATTTAAAATTATTTTAAATGTATGATGGATTACAATTATCCAAATTTAAAACATTGTAAACATGCTTGGTGCTTTCTGAACAATATTCATCAGAAAAATATTTCTGAATTAAATATTTTTAGAAAGTAAATGCACCCAATTAAACTTCTGTTTGATTCGTTCTCCAATAGATGGCAACACTCTTCATTTAGAATAATTTTTGAAAATTGTTTCACACACACACACAGTAGGCTTGAAAAAATGTTTTTCGTATTTTTTCAAGAAGAACCTCTCAAAGGGATCACTCTTACTCGAACAAACAAACATCTTCCGATATTAAAATTGATACAATTCGATATAATAACAATATCTCTATCCCCATCGTACTTATTTTTAAAATTCAAAACTACTTTATAAATACTCTTTGCATTCAAATAATAAAGTTCAAACAATCTATTAGGCCCTACAATACAGCAAAAAATATATTTCATCTTAAGAAAAAGCATTTATGTATTCAAACAGGAATGGGAAGCAATCGCTAAACTAACAAAACAGACAAAACGTAGAAAACACTATTACAGCTTTTTCAGTTTATGAGAAAAAAATGCCGAGTTTCTATCTCATGCCTTAATATTATACAAAGACAGCTTTAAATGACGACTAATGAAAAAGAAATGTCAAAATTAACTTCTGATATTATTTTTTTAAAGAAATTTCAATTGGCTTTTTAATAATTTCAAAGTGAGATTTTTTCTCACTTGAAGCAATATAACTCTAAGAGTGTGTATATGTGTAACACAAAATTTTATCTTAATTATAGCAGTCAAACACATTTTATTTTACAGTATTTTTCACATTTTTTTTTTCATTTTTTCTCTTAGCTATAAAACTATCAATTGCTTACGAAAAATAAAACCAAAATTTATAAGCTTTTGAATCTTAAAAAGTAA
>BMAO01002252.1:0-13468 GCA_019973975.1 Trichonephila clavata | reverse complement strand
TTCTTATTTACTCTGCTGTAAGGTATACACAATTTCTCCTTATTCAGATAACTCATGTTTGGTGCATCGTTTTTTGTGTATAGAGTATGTTAAACATCTGAAATAGGTAGATAAGTATGTATTTAATTAATAAGAAACTTGGCAGAAAGACATAAACTTTTTTGTGAATTTAGGAATGATAAATATATCTAAAACTTTATCGAAAAATAGAATAAACATATAATTTTTTTTTTAATCATTTATCTGAAAAGCAACAGCTTTTATTTTGATTAGTATCTGTCTTGTTTTTCGAGTTCTTGTTATATATTCATCTGTGAAATTTTCTGAATAATTACAATTTATCTTCAACCAAATACAAAATGAATCCTAGCATCAAGAAATGAATTTATTTAAAAGGTTCTCCCACATTAACAATAAATTTAAATGTCATTTTAGAGTAAACGGAACACAGTAAAACATTAAAAGATTAATAATGTTCCTGTTTAACCGAAAACTTCTGTTATTCTTAAAATATGAAAATAATATTTGTACATTTACGGATGTTTTAAAAATGATACAGTTTATGAATATGATTAATATTTTTTAAAGCCATAGCATAGAATTTGCGAAATGTAACGAAAAGGCATTTTAAATTTAATTTTACCTTCAACTTAAAATAAATATCAGTAAATTATGCTTTAATAATTATTTTATACATTTTGCAAAATTAAAGCCAATTAAAAAAATCACGGTAAATGATTTTTATTTCAAATAACTGCAAAGTGTTTACTAACTCGTTTAGCTATATTTTATAAATATGAATATAATAACAAAATAATTCCAATTATAGCACTTTATGAAACTTACTGCGATTATTTTTTCTTCGTTTCAAAGCAAGTAAAAAAAAGACTAATTAAAACATTTTGAAATAATTGAATTTTATGCACTTGGATGCAAACAGAGTTTTCGTTTTCAATAATTTAATATGTTCATCACGTGATCGCGCATGTTTAAAACATGATTTTTTTAAACTTGATCTCCACTCTGTATATAAGAGATAGTGAAAGGAATGAAAGATTGCTACTTTTAGTCTGAAGTACTGTATATTTTTTGGAATGGAGAATTTCTTGGCCATCATTTTTCTCAACTCAAAACCGACCACTTTCTTTCAACTCCATTCATCAGTTCCATTGTCCTTTATCTGTTAGTCAGAAAAAGTTATATTTCATTGTTATCTCACTTCGAACTGTATACTTCAGACTTATCATTTCACAATTTTTTGCATTTTTTTTTGAAAAAAAAGTCCGCGCCAGCACATAAAATATATATATATAACTTTTGAAACATTTTGCTTCTTTTTAATATTTCTGAAAAGGTGAATAATGACTTCATTATGTGAAACATTCCTTCATTTTTTTATGACAAATATTTTCTTTTGACTGAAGTAAAATAACTGTTACATACGTATAAGTTTTGGAAACATTTTGAACAGTTATTGTCAAACCCTTTCAAAAATGAACCAAAAGAAAAAATAATATAAAAAAATTAAGCCAATTCCTACTTAGGTCAAAAGGAAAAAATTATTTTAGTTAAATAAATTTAATTAATCAATTAATATATTTGAAAAAACTGTATTAACAGCAAATGTCTTCCACTACAAGTTTTAAAAAATTCATTAAAACTTCAGTGAATGAACAAAAAAAAATAAGTATTTGAAGCCAAAGAAAAATTCGATAGAAAACCTACTGGTGCCATATGTTATAGATAGTTCTAACTTCGTCAGAAATAACATGGAATAAATTTAAAAATGAAAATAAAATTTATGTTTTTAATTAATATTGAAAAACTGAGAAAACATCAAGTGTCATCCACTAAAGTTTAAAAAAATGATTTTGACCTTCACTGGATGAATAAAAGGTATTTATTAAAGATTGAAAGTTTGAACAAGATGTATATATATATATACAGAGAAAGATTAGAAACTGAAAAACTTTGGGTTCGTTCAATTTAATTTATAATAAAACTCAATAAAATAAAATATATAATTTAAAAAATATTTATATCATTATAATGAATAAAATTGTGACTGTATTTATTGATATAGGACGAAACTATTTCATTATTAATAGGAGATATGACTTTTTTTTCTCTCCATTGCGTTTATACAATTATGGAATAATCAATATTAAAAAATTATGGATAAGTGGAACGGCTTAACCCAACTCTAAATAATAAGAATTATAAAGATGTTTATATTATCTGAAATATATTTAAGTAATAGCATCTTAGAAGCGACACTCGAGTCCTGATTTCTGAATCTCTTTTAGTGAAGCTTCTAGGATCTCAGTAATATTTTTTTATCTCAATCTATTTTTTTTATTCTTTAACTTTCCCTTCTCCCTATATTTCCTCTGTGTGTGGTCTTGTTCCTCTTTTTTCATTCATAACATTCAATTAAAAAGTGTATTTCCCTTTGTATAAACTGAATTTCTACAAAGGGGAGCTCTCATATAAACGACATCATAAAGTAGTCACATAGGTAACGTAAAAGAAACGTGTGAGAACCTAGTGAGATTTTTCCTTAATTTTACAACAAATGTAAAAGAACTCTGTACAATTTACTAGTTTTACTCATTTTTAATAGGGAAGACTTAATTTTTTTTGTACATTAAACGTTTTTAACCAACAGACGCGTTTTAATTTATTTCAAGCGGTTAACTACTAAAAAAAGTTTTTTCAAAGTTCTCTTTGACAGAAGAAAGGTATTTCCTTTAATAATCAAACACTATTTGGAAAAATAATTATGTCTGCGGTAAAATTAAATTTATATATAAAATATAATTTTATATTATATAAAAATGGTTGATCAATCTGTTGATTTCTGTGTGATTTATATGCATTTCAAATTTCTTTAACGAATTTATCACTTTTATTTTCAAAAGTAATTCAAGTTAGTCTCCTTTTCTTGCAAGTGTTTTACTGGCCAGAAAAACTCCCTCAATGTTAATTTTTTTTTTTTTTTGAACTCTTACCAGTTTAATTTCTATTTTGATTACATTCTTACCAATATAAAAGCTTTCATCTTCAAATGATTCTCTAGATCGTCATCAGATATAATTGTCACACTTCCTGATAGTTAATTTATTTCAATGTCATCATCACTGAGATCGAAATCTCTATCCGAAATGAATCTCTATCATTATTTCGTTTTTTCTCATTAGATTATTATTGGGGAAAATAACAAGATATATCTTCTTATTTTAGAACATTTGAAACAATAACTTGGAAATTTCTAGTAGCATTTTCTCTAATAAACGTAAAATAAACTAAGAACCCAGCATAATTTAAATCCAGCCTATAATTATGCAAATAAAATTCAAAAACGTGAAGAAAAGAAAGCTATTTGCAAGAGTTGGTACCCGTCGCAACTTCACAAATGAAGCAGGTTGCTGCAGAGAATAAATGAAATAAAAAATAACTAAAATTTAATCTTAAAAACTGGACAAATCTACTTTATCGGGAAGAACGGGAATGAATAAAGGAATAACATTGAATTCAAGACTGTTTCAGTCCCGTAGTTGAAAAGGGTCTACGAAAAATAACATTTGTCATAAAACTTGCGCAGGCATGCTCCCCGAAAAGGTAAGTCTATTTCTAGGCAAGTTCTCCCAATTGTTTTACATTTTGCATATTTATAAAAATATTTAGATTTCTAAGGAAATTTTTCGCCTTTGTAAAAACTGGAATACCCATTAAATTGTCTCTTTAATATCAAAATTGAAGATTTTAAGCATTATTTTAATATTTGTGGCAGTCCAGAGGAGGCCTTTCTACAGAAAATGTTGTTTGTCTGTACCACATCACACAAAATTTAATTTCATAGTAACCAATGCTTTTATAGGTAGAAAGCTAAATCTTTTTATGTGCAATGCAACAAAAAAAAACAGTTTTAATGAAGGATTAGAAGCCCAGTGACTGAGCGGTAATGCATCGTGACTCCACGCCACAGGTCCGAGGCTCAAACCCCGGGCTGGGCAAGATCGACTCAGCCTTTCATCCCTTCACTGGGTCGATAAATACCAAACTAGCTTGGGAACTTAACACTGATGGTTTTCGCGCCAGACTTACTGGGACATCTGCTCATCCATTTCAGGGATCAAGGTCACGTATACTGAGATGGGCACAGTAAGTCTTGGCCATCGTGGGCAGTCGAGCCACTGAGTTAAGTTAATGAAGGATTGGTAAATTTGCTGTACGCTTTATTTTTCTCTTCATTTCCAAAATTACTCATCTATCAATTTTTGGATTCACTTTTGAAGTTTGACAAGTTTTTAAAAAGAGACAGGTTTATTTAAAGCAGAATTAAAATTTATAAATTCATGGAACAACTGAAGTTAGTAAAACAAATTTACAAAGCTTTCCTTCAGAGAGTTTTGAGAACTGAATCTTACTCAGTTTTTCCTCCAAAGAATAAGAATTATGAAATTTTAAAGTAAGTGGTAAAAAAATAAAAAAATAATGCCGAGTGTTTAAACTACAATAGAGTTATTTTTAATTCTCCTATTTTAGAAAAATGTCTTTCAAAAGTTGTTAGTGAGAAAAATTCATAATTTAAACTTAGAATTGATAGATGTGCACATTTGTTTGCTTAATTTACTTCCATGACGTTATTGACAATACATGTTTTGGCATTCATTAATAAAAATTTATGAATACTACTTTAAAAGCTATTATATTCCAAATAGAAACATGCAGGTCAATATTAAACAATCCCATTTTTCATTCTTGATAAAATATCCTTAAAAAATGTAATGAAAAAATTATATGAAAAACAATAAAAGTTTCAGAAACAAAAATATTTCCAACTTTCTTTACTTTCATTGCATACATTATTAAAATTAATATAAATATTAAGATATCGTTATTGCTTGGAATGTGAATTCTGTCAAATATTTCATTGCTACAAGAAATAAAATGTTTAATCTAGAAATGAATTAAATCAAATAAAAACGTGTTTATTGAACTTTAATAGTGATGAGTATGTTAAATTTGGAATTAAATTACTTAACAACTTCACATATGTAACGTTTAGAGCATAATTTTTAAAAGTATGAAGGCGTGATAATGAAACATCTTTCCTTCGAAAGTTTTACCGGATACTTAAATTTTAAAAATAAGTTTTCATTTCAACTTTAAAGTAAAGAAATTTATTATCTTAAGAACAATGTCTGGTAATTTTTTTCTTTAGGAAATTAAAAGAATTTCTTCCTATTTCCAAAAAAAAAAGAATATCTTCATTACAAAGCAATTTATATTCATATTATAAAAACAATCATGTAGGCACACTTGTTCGTTAAACTATAAAATAAAGAACTTTATTAACATAGTTTCTCTTCCAGAAGCAATTTTTGTTATAATTATGTAAGAAATAAAATTTATTTGTACGTCTATTACTCAAATAGTCTAGGTATAGAATATTGTAAAAAAAATCTTTGACGGCAGAGTTGGCTCAATTTAAAAACTGTTAATGAGATGGGAAATATGTAACAAAAGTTGTGCGGGATTTTTTTATAATTGCATTGTTGTACTCGAAAAAAAATGATTGTCATATTAGATGAATATTCTCAATTAATTTTTATGTCAATTACTGACAAAAATTGCTTGGTTAAATTTATATGCGTATATAATTTTTGTTTCATATTTTTTGATGCGTTGACTTAACTATCAGAACACTTATTATATCATTTAGATATGCATTTATGCGTGCCTATATGAAGGTAATGCCCTTTATATATATATATACGTGTAAATTCTGTGCGTTTTAATGTATTGATCACAAGTTCGAGGCCCGCGTGTCATAAGTTCGAGCCCCAATTCTACTGAAACCCCACCGTGTCGAGGAACTGCTGCATGTTAAATCCTGCTTAAAGACCTAAGTTGATGTGGTCGTTTGGAGAAGGGGTGTTAGTTCAGATGCCATTCTTGTGCCACTTGACCGTCATTCAAAATTGCGAGGTACATCGCCAATAGCCCTCCTGTTGTTTTATAGTACGACGTTCATAAACAGTTACTCATTGTACGTTTCAAATGTGCATTTAAATGTCTGCATTAATTTTCTTAACTTTAAAAAAAAAAAAACTGCATTTTTGGTAGATTCTTTTTATTTAAAAAATTCTAGAACACCAAAGAACCCAAATTTTGATCCAAAGATGTATCTTGTTAATGATACATTTTCATCATACTGAAAAAGTAACTTAATTTACATAAGTTTTTCAATTACGTTTAGTACTAAACATTGTAAAAAATTCTTTGAAAGCAATTGACTAAATAGAAAAAATGCTAATGAGATGGAAAATATGTAACAAATGTTTTGTTGATTTTTTTAATTACATTGTTTAAGTCAACAATAAAAAGCAAACGTTACATCTAATAAATTCTACCATTCATTTTTACGTCATTTACTGTTAATTCTTAATAAATTTTATATGCTTGTATAGAGACCGCACTAGCCTACTGGTCAGTATCTCACACTTGTGTCGAGTTCGAGCTTTACCCTTGAAAACCCACTGTGCAGATGTTAAATCAGTGGTCTTAAAGTTTTTCTTTGGCTGGTAGGGTAGTTTAAAGAGGAAGTGCCAGCTGAAGTGTACATACTTACTCGCCACTTGACCATGGCTCAAAACAACGAGATCCCTCGCCAATAACCTTTCTGTTACTTCTTAGGTACTCTTTCAATAACAATAAAGACCCTCTTTGAATGTTTGAATCTATTTCTTTAAGGGGATTTGGCACCCCTTTAAAACATTTTTTTATTTATATATTTAAAAATTATATTTCAGCATTTCATACAGTGTTTCTATTCAAGAAAATGTTTCAAGATGAAATTTTGCAAACATTATTCCTACAATTTTAAAAAATTGAAATTTTAAAGAAAATTTGGAAAATTTTAAAATTCCACTTATTGTATTTATTTATTTTTTGACCTGGATTTTTCTTTGTAATACTCTTAAGGGTGTTTTAAATAACTTCAGGGATCGATTTTATAATAACTTTATTAGTTTTGGATTGTTGATATGTATGCTAAATTCAACAAAAAAGCCAAAATCTCCTACATTTTAATTTTAAAAAAAAGTATTAAGTTTACACCAAAATAGATCCCTAGTTTTGTTGCATGCATTATAACACACAGGGAAAAAATGGAAGTGATTGGTTAACAATTGTGGAAGAAGAAGCATTTTGAATGCGAAAAATTCAAACTGAGAAAAAAAAACCATTTTAAAGTTTATAATTCTAAAAAAAAAATTATTATTATAAGCAAAAATAAAAATAAAATTTCTCTTTAAAATATCAGCTACATATTTTTCTTAAATTTAATAGCATTTTCCAATTATTTCAACTCATATATTTTATAATTTATTCTTTTTAGTGAGTATTAAAACATAAAAAACTCAAAGAACTTGTTTAAAAAATTTTTTTTTCACAATAGAAATTTTAAATTTTTTGTGCTTTACATAATATTTAAATATTGCATTTTTTATGAAAAACATATGATAAATATGAATTGAAACTGTAAAACTATTAACACAAAATGTCTAAATTAAAATATTTTTCACCCTCACATCTCAAAAGGACAAAAAGAAATTTGATTATTGTAATCCTACAAAAATATCCTGCTTTATATGTAACACCTTTCTTTTAATTATCATTTCACTTCCTAAAATAGCTTTTCTTTAACAAAAAGCTTTTTTTTATCTAAAAGGGGGGAGTGGACACAAATTCCTTAATTTGTTACATTTTTCAATAAAATATTTTCCAACTTCTAATTTTTAGGCGTACTAAAATGGTAAATCAATCGAAAGATAATAATGCAAAGAATAAAACTAAATAAAATACAAAAATGTTTTTAAGGTGCCAAGCCTCCTTAACCTTTAAAAGTAAATAATCACATTGTTGGAAGGTTTTTGATTTTAAACATTCTAAGATACCAAAGAACTCAAATTCTCATCTATATTTATCTCTTGCTAAGGATACATTTTCAGTGCACCTCAAAAGAAACTTAATTTACGAAAGTTTTAAAATTAAGTTTAATGTCAGGTTTTTATTAATCGTTTCTCTACAAGCATTAATCCATCGATAAGTAACATACCACATCGGTTTGAATAAAATATAGAGTAAATGCAACCACTGGATGACTAACTATTCGAGATCATTCTAAATCATTTTAAAATGCACACCACAGCAAAGTTTGTTACAAGCATCGTTTAACATAGTAAATGTTGAGTCTTCCACATATTGTCTGCGTGTCAAAGAGAAATTTGGATACAACTTGTCACATTGTTGTACTTCCACAATTTCTCAAACAACGATGCCAAATATTATTCTTTCTCTTTCTAAGAAAATGAAAAGATGAAGCAAAATGAAAATATTCTAAGTATAAAGGTAAACTTTGAAAACTGAAAAAACCCACTTCAAATGATGTATGAAGCTTCGATATTGGTGTAGATAAAATAATACGAAACAATGAAAGAAGAAAAAAAGTTTCTTTAAGGATTATGTGAAGAAAGGCATTTTCATGGTTGTCATATCACCGAATTTCTATTTAAGAACTGAAAAATGCTTATGCATTTATATAATAAATTATCAAGATAAAAAAAAGCTTTAAAACTGCATATTCAAGATTATAATTTTGCATATCGTATTACTATTAATACTCTTTACAACTATGCATATAATAAATAACACTATTAGTTTTACTTTTATTTGTTCCTTCTATTAAAATGTTTTAATCAATTTGTCAACAATACTTATAAATAATTTTCAATATTTTGAATATTTGATTCATTTCTTATTAATCATGTTTAAAAATTATGTGGTTAACTAATTTCAATTATTAACATTTTTAATAAATATTTATAATTTAATTACTTAATATTAATTAATTTTCTGACATTATGCCTGGAATTTGGTTTATTAACAAATATGTATAAAGACCCTTATTCTTAAAACACCTTTTAATCTATAATAACAACATCCGATTTCTGTACTTTACTGGTATAATTTCCACCTAGAATGATGACCTTTAATGAAATTGATGTTTCAGATTATATGACCTATATTCTATCCCTTCTCTCGCTTGTTCTTTATCTGTCCATCTCTCTTTACACACACACACATATATATATATATATATATATATATATATATATATATATATATAGTAAAATGAAATGAAATAAAAAGACAAAATTATACTACCCACAAAGCTAAAAGATAGAAACCAGATTCTAAGAAACATAGCTAGGAAATAAATGGTGGAAATGAATATTGTACTAGATTTGAACAAAAATATGCATAAGAGGAAACAGAGATAGAACTCTTAAAATAGAAAAAAACAAAAGAGTCTATGGACTAAAATGGAGACTTATTATGATTATGTATATATATATATATATATATATTAATAATGCTCCGAGGATTCTGATGGTAGACATTTCACAAATGACTGAAATACACGCAATATCATTATTCCTTGTAAATACTTTAGATGTATTTTAATTTTAAAGGGATTGAGGCTATAAATCTAAATCATTTCTATAAAATTATTTCGAATTCTTGACTTAATTTTGATCGATCAAGTTCTCCGGCCTAAGCAAATTTTTATTTCTGGGAATTATCAATTTAAATGCTTGAATCACATATGTACTTCCTTCGACTTGTCGCATTAAATCAAGATAACTGTCACGGACATTCAAGATAGAAAGGAAATAAATGTGCTTCGGTGTGAATTGAAAATGATGAGCAATGTATTTATTTACCTTACCTCGAAAATGGATTATATGTATGGCAGTAGGTTTAAAAGTAAATAGTTGTGGTTTATTTGTTTTAGTCATTATCAAATTATATTTCATCACAGGCTATAGTTATAATTGACCATTAGAAGACAAAAACTGTACCTGAGTTAATACTTTATTCTCACCTAAAGACGGGGCCGTGATATTCTAGTGGTCAAGTGCACAGTATTATGAATTCAAGCTTAGTGCAGCTGAAGAAATCCCGTGTAGAGGGAGCCACTGCATGTTAAATATATCGAGGCACAAAGTCCTACCATTGGTGTTATGTGGAAGTTAGAAGGGGAATGCCCGCTCAGCTGTCATCCTTGTCACTTGACCATGGATCAATATCACGAGGTCCGTCGTCAATTGTTCTCGTTCAGTTTCATAGTGTGACGCCACTCACTCCTCTAAAGACCTTGTGAAGTTCAGATATGTTTAACATAAGACTTCATTCCCCAAACTATAATGCTTGGTTGAAAATGATTTCAAAGCAGCGTTAATGTTACGTTTAGGCTTTAAATTATACTATCAATTTACAGTTTGCCAATTATTCAAAATGCAATGTGTGCATATCATTTGAGTGTGCTAACCGGAATAGCCACTGAAACGTAAAAAAGCAAAGTCTTCATTTTAAGTACAACTAATCTCAAAGTATTCAACTAGCTTGGAGTGGAAATAAGGAAATTGAGGTAATAGCTCTGTTATCACATTCTAATGTGACAGCGGTATCTTAGGAGTCATGGTCCTGACCTCGTAGCTGGCATGTCATGAGTTCGAGCCGTAGTATTACTGAAGATCCGCCGTGTAAAAGGGCTCATACACGTTACATTTATTGATGCTCAAGACATTATGCAGATGAAAGTTCCAGTTCCAGTGTAGTCACTTAACCGAGGCTTAAAATCACAAGTCCGTTTTTCGCTTTACCTTATAGTGTGACATCAAAATAAATAACTCTATAACTTTCTTATAACTTTAACTTAAAATTGAGAAATTCAGTGTAATTTTCCTAAGGCAATGTTATTTAAAAACCCTACACATTTGTATCGTTTTAACATAAAAAATTCATTAATATCTAAAAATAAAAAGATGGAGTTTTTTTCTGTTTTATATTAATATATTTTTTTTTATCTTCGCTTATATATTGATTCAAATCCATTTATTACCGTTGATGAAATGTCCAATCTATATATTGACAGAAACAATTTCGTCTTGTAATCTCTAAAGAGTCAAAAGTTACGTAGGCACTTCAATATTTCCAGTACCATACGAAGGTAAGAAAAAATACTTTAATTTTATTACATTTTATAGTTTGCCATACAAATAAATTTTATGCTAGATAGTTATTAGCTGAAAAACTTCTACAAGAATTTTAAATAACTTTTTTGAAGTGTTTGATCAGTTCTAAGTAAAATTAGCTTCATCAATTGAGCTTTTTCATACCTATTTGCATAGAAATTAAAATAATGCAAAATAGCTCACAGAATTTTTTAACTTAATTGGAATTTAAAAAATATCAAAATATTTCTATACTAAAAGTTTTTTTAAATTCTGCAATTATTAAAATTAAATTTATCATAAAATCAAAAATTCTTTATTTTGTTTTTATATTATTGATTTATCTAGTTTAAAATATTTTTTTTCTCATATTCAAAATAAGAAGGCATTTTTGGTTCATTTTATTTCACTTGTCGTTGTGTATATGAATGAGCATATATTGTGAACTTATTCCTACCACCTTAAAAATAAAAAAAAAATGCCCAAAGTTAGATACTACCTATTGTTTCTTGTAAGTTGTATTTCTCTAACCTTTACTTGTTTGATATAGTTATTAATAGTTTTCAAAACCTTAAAAGCAAGCAGCGTTAATAATATTAAAAAAATTCTATTGAACTTCAAAATATATAAATGGAATAACTCGCATAATTTATTTTAATTAATCAGCAATTATTTCAATTACGCTAAGATTTTTGCTAAATATTGCAAAATATAGATTTTTTTTGTAAAAACACTACTTAAGTATGCAAATTTTTAAAAAATTTAGAATTAAGCTTTTTTTTTTTGCTTCAGTTACCATGAAATATTTAATGAAGCAGCCATTATAAGTATATAGCTCAAAATGTGGCAAAAGTCATTACATAGTAAAATTCCCAAACACATTTCTAACCATTGCTAAGCATTTTTATAACATAGATACTATCATGGAAGTGCTATCTTTAAATAATGAACAGATTTTGAAGGTCGTTTGAGCTATAGTACTTAATTATCCTTTCATAAGGAAAATCTTTCAAACATTTTATGCTTATCATAAGCAACATTTGCAATCTGCTTCATTATCACGTCACATGTTCAATATTCTATTTACGAATACTCCTCTTCTTTTGAATAATAGGATAATTTTTACATGCTAATTTCAGATCATTCCACTTTATTCTGCATACTGTATTGGGCTGAAGTAAATGTAAGGGGGTCCGAAAACTATAACTAAACTTTCAGAATTAATTAAAAATAAACAAACAATGATTTTCACAGAAAGTATTTTTCTGTTACAGAAGAAAAAAATTAAAGTTTCTACCTAATGAAATGTAAACTAGAAAGTTGCGCAAATTCCCGTTTCAAAATGACTTCAATGCAAGAACAAGCGCAAGTTATAGATGGTTTTATCGAATTTAACCCTGCACTTCACGCGCAGGGTATGTCATACCCACCGCCTAACTTTTTTCAAGACTCCAACTAAACCTTTTTCGGAAAATGAGTAGTTTCTCGTGTTGCTGACTTTAAGGTCATATCCTTGGAGGGGTCGTAGCTTGTAGGCGATTTTTAAATGTATATTTTTCAATACCGCTTCTTCGGGTATGGCATACCCTGCGCGTGAATTGCTGACACGGCTCTAATGCATGAGCACGCTTTAAAATCTTTCTTATGCAATGACGCATTATTGTAGATATAATGAAAAAATATGATATTTAAGTAATTTAATAGATATAGTACAACAGTATTTTCGGATGAAGAAAAGTTCTTTCTGTGGATGATGAGGAAGAATCGAATGATGAAGAGTATAATAGCAAGTATGCTTTCTCTACTGAAATCTATCCAGATAATTTAACTGAGGTAGCAATTATCGTCCTTGATAAAATGTTAAAATGACGAAAGTTTAATGTTTCAAATTTTAACATGCCTTGAATTTTTTCTTTAAGACCAATATATATCATAAAACAATTATAATGCGAAAAGTTCAAAGAAAGGTGAAACACGTTTACATCCCTTCTACCTTGTGTCCCCTCTAAAGGTGAGGAAGGAACTGAAGGATCATACGACATGATGAATTCCAATCATTTTATTTGTCACTATAATCAACTCAGACACAAATAACACTCCAAATAAGATAATTCAACTTAGTAATAGAGCGAGAGAAAGAGACGATATCCGCGTTTGGGGAGAATATTTTTAATGCTGCCGCTCTACCTCTAATATTACTTTACATAGAGCTTACATGTATTAACGACCGCACTATTAGTTTAATATTCTAGACATCAACTTAATTTAAGATCCCAGTACCTGAACTCATGCAGTCTTCTATTTAATTCAAGTTGACTTTAACACTTTTGGTTAGCTAATCGTATCACATTCTTGTTATCTAAACTTCTGGCTTCCCTATT